>JAVQJG010096133.1:0-33382 GCA_036024015.1 Craterocephalus amniculus | reverse complement strand
AGCAGATTGAAGTAATTATATATATTATAATATTACATATTATATTGATATATATAATTATATATATATAGATAGATAGATAGTGTAGGTGTACTGTTATACTTCATATTCAACATACTTATAGTTCTTAATATGTATTTTACACCACCGAGGGGAGAGTTTTAATCATTAGCGCCACAATTTTCTTGGCAGTCCAAAGTTATCTAAAAATAGGTATAGCTAAGATTAAATATTTTCCTATTCATTTTTTTTAATTAAACGTGTTTACTAAGTCGAATTTGTAAATCTGTGTTCCCAAAGAACCCAAATAACAAAGTTCCTGCTTCTTGGCAAGCATGACTCATGACCTCATAAAAATTATTTGCTGCCGGAAACGTCTTGGTCAAAGCATACCATAACCACGTGGCATATTAAAGGCAGCCTTTCATTTTTGGCCAGTCTTACTCAATGTTCACATGGCTGTGTTTCTCTAAGCAAATGAATCAGGTGCTCAGAGTTGGCGGCTTCTTACATTGGCAGCATCTCCTGCTACACACGGGATCCAAACATGGATGGAGTCACATGGAGGAAGAATTGGCTGCTTCAGAAACCATGCGACAAATTGTCGTCATTGTGCATGACTCCCACGTGCCTTTCTGGCTCAGGATGTTCTCACCTGTGTTTTATGTTTGCCAGTTTAGAAATGACTTGTATAAGACTGCTTCCCTGCAGTAGAGAAGGTTTTCATAATGAAAAAAATGTCCTGTGTGTGTGTATGACAACAGAGAGCAGTTAGAGCAGATTGTTGTAATGATGGGCCCCTGACCAGCAGAGTGGTTGAACAATTAAATGCTAGCCATTGTATGGGAAGATTTTTGCAAGTTATCCCAAACTGGACAGTCTCCAAATGGCATGGATGGCATATTAACTTAATTGAGCGGTTCTTTCTTATCATGGCTTCCAGTAGTAGTAGGGGGCCTTCACTCACCTCTGCTTTCCATCATGCAGATCACAGAAAGACCCACTTCTCATCAATGGCATCAGTTTGGTCAAAAATCTCTGCCGCTCTGCCTTTAAATGAAGAACAGTTTCCACTGCAGTTCAGCGACAAAGTGGAGTCAAGTGTGGTGGAAATGCTGAGACAGTCCAGGCAGCAGCTGTACAGCGACACAGCAAACACCAGCCGAATGCTTAACGCTCAGATCATTTTGGACATTTCGTGGGAGAAACTCAACACAGGGACGTGGCGGGATGTGGACAAAGAGTGGCGGCGAGTTTACTCATACGGCTGCCTTTTCAAAGTGGCTGCACTGTGTCGAGAAAACCCTTCATTGAGTGAGATCCTGCAGGCTGTCAGGACTTGTGACATGGGTCTACTCATGGGCGCAGCCATCATGGATAATATACTTCAGCACTTTGTTCGGATTTTGCATAATGAAGTCAGGAAAAGTGTTAAAGAAGAGGATGAAAGTGAGCATATGCAGGTCAAGGTTAGTGGCCTTTTTTCCTAAATGAAAATTACACCTTATCCACACGTGTCACTTTATCATAAAGGATTAGTTTGTCTTATTTGATGCACATATGATAACAAAATGGAAAAATAGGTGTAATCAGACTTGCCTTCACTACTGAGGATTTGAAGATAAGATTTGGAAAAATTTCTCAATGTTTTCCTTTCTCCTTCATCTTGTTGCACCTCATCAGAAGTCATTGAAGATAAAGCGGTAGACATTTTTAAAGGTCAGATCACTCTGTTTCGACTAGGGTTGCCTGTTTTTGTTTATTCTTTTCCCCCTGAATTATATGTTTTTATTATCTGCCTTGAGAAATGTAAACATAAAACTGTAGAAACATCTGAGGTAATTATCACAAAGAAAAGAATGCCAGTCACATTTTTGCTACACCATCAGAATTTGATCAGATGTCTTGATTTGCCCCCAACTGTACAAATGGCATCAAATGTACTGAAGGAGAAGGCAAGGCAGGGCAAGTTTATTTGTATGGCACATTTCCTGTTCAAGACAATTCAAAATTCTTTAAATAAAACATTGAAAGGATAACAGTGCAAAGAAAGCATTTAAAAGTAGCAAGAGAAGGTAAAGAAAAGTGAGCAGATAGTCGACACTTTTCCATTCTTTCCTGAACTTAACCAGTAACTTAATATTAATCCAACCCTTTCAGCTTTCTTTTAAAGCAAAAAATATCCCAGACTCTTTTCTTTTTTACTGGTTCTTATCTTGAGCTCACAACTTTTCCCATTTACTTCTGACACTGTTCACAGAGAGCAAAGATTACAAGCCTCCATGTTCCCTCCATCAAAGACGAGTTGGCTGTTCCCAGAATTAAATGCCCTTCATTGGAAAGCTTCAGTGCAAACTACCTGCTTCCCCTCAAGCCAGTGATTTTACAAGGAATCATCGACCACTGGCCTGCCCTCAACACACACCCCTGGAGGTTTGTTTTCTTGAATGTATTCCAGTTGAATATTTGCCTTTTTATTTTATTTTACATATGTAGCTTGTTTTGCATGTTCATGCCTGGCTGACATCAGCGTGGCCCTTCTGTTGTTTGTACTATGTTAAACTCAAACTCTTACAAGGTTAAAGCAGAGAAGCCCTTTAAAAATGTGCATTCTGTCAAAATGAGTGTTTCAGTATTAACATCAGCCTCCAGCTTTGGGTCCACTTGTGTTCAGTTCAGCCATGTAATCAGACTGATATTCACATTGATGACAGCTGAGTGCACTTATCCAGCTGAGGGGGCAGGAAACCTGGAGAACAACTGACTCATAACATGCAAATATTAACCGGCATTATGGTGTGCGGTGTAAGTTAAGCTTTAATTTCCTTGATAATGGTGTTGACACAAAGGTTGGTTCAGCTGTTTCAACACCAGGCTTGTCTCAAAAACCAATTCACTGTAAAATTGCTATGATTATAGATAAAGTGATCATTTCCGCTTTTTTTTGTTCAGCTGTATGAAGGCAACTGCAAACTAACACAAGGGTCATATTTCCACATCGATTTCCACCATTGGTAGATATGACTGGCGGATAAAGTTGAAATCCTTTTAAACACTGTTGTCAGAACCACATTTGAGACATTTATTAGTGAATTTTCCTTGTATTTTCTTCCTCCCTGCAAAGCATAGATTACCTGAGGTCTGTGGCGGGTTGTCGGACTGTTCCTGTTGAGGTGGGATCCAGATACACGGATGAGAACTGGTCGCAGTCTCTGCTCACCGTCAATGAATTTATTGATAAATATATTCTGAATAAAGTGAGTGAAACTCTACCTGCATAGTTACTTTAATTAAAGATAATATTTTGTATGATCTCTAATGATATTTGGATTTTAACCTACAGATCCAAATCTCCCAGGATGGAGTGAAAGCTGTGGGTTATCTTGCTCAACACCAGCTTTTTGATCAGGTTCGGCTCTCATCTTAATTAGATGAAGTTATATTATAAAATCATGCAATACATTTTGTTTGGGGTTTTCCTTGGGACAGATATATTGGTCAAATATTATTGTCAAATAGGAAGGCATAGATATCAGCCACTGCCATCGATTGGGCAAAAGCTTTTATTTTTGGCATCAAAGAGGAAATAAGTGTTAAAATAATCATTTTCAACATTGGTGTTGGACCATTTTAAAGATATTTTGGACTTTTTGAGAGTAAAATAATGCCAAAAAAGGTTTCATCTCTGATCCTCCTGAAACCAATCTGATATTCAGATATATAAACAACTGAAACAAAAAATAGATGGATTTAGTGAGTGAAATTGGCCTAAAATGCTCCTTGACTGTTTTATTTTGTTTATTTTTACTATAGATACCAGAATTAAAGGAAGACATCCGCATCCCAGATTATTGCTGTCTCGGTGAAGGAGATGAAGACGCCATTACTGTTAATGCATGGTTTGGACCCGCAGGAACAGTATCTCCTCTTCACCAAGATCCTCAGCAGAACTTCCTGGCTCAGGTGACTACGACGCAACTGCTTTCTGAATCTACTTACTGTCAAAACATCTCACATCACAGTTTGCTAACCACGTGGGATTCCCTTACATATGTATCAGGTGGTGGGAAGCAAATACATTCGCTTGTTTTCCCCAGAAGACACGGACAAGCTGTATCCTCATCAGTCACAGCTTCTTCACAACACCAGTCAGGTGGGATCCACACAGAAAATACATGCCGAAGTTTAAAATGAATCCGGTACATTGGGTTTCTGATTTCTCCTGTGCAGGTGGAGGTTGAGAATCCAGACACGCAGCGCTTCCCGGAGTTTGCCAAGGCTCCATATCTGGAATGTGTGCTACAGCCTGGAGACGTGCTGTTCATCCCTGTCAAACACTGGCATTATGTCCGATCACTAGAAGTCAGCTTTTCTGTCAGTTTCTGGTGGTCATGAATGCAGATTCATAACAAACTGTTCTGCTGTGGTGGGGGGAAACCAATTAAGAGTTTTTAGCGATTATGAAACTAATTGACATAAATGTTAAGACAACTGCTGATCACACAAACCTTTGGATCCATTAGCATCAAACACATGCTGATGAATGGCTTAATTGAGCCACTGCTGAGTGAAACAACATCTATTACGTGGAAAGCTACCTGCAGCAAAAAGCTTAACAATTGTGTAATTAAATGTTTCTTGTTTTGAAATTGACTCATCTAATTGTGTCCTCAACCTGATTCACACAGAAGTCCTACACTGAGTGACTTCCATAATTAATGGAAATGAGGCAATTCTTCATATTTAATAACCGGGTTAGCTACAGGTACAGGAATGTTTGGAGTGCAGCTCTCTGGATAAACTAACAGTCGGAGCCAATCAAGCAGGTAACAAACGATACTTATTAGAATAAATGAACTAACCCCCTGGGCTTAGACAGACTTTAAAATTTTGACTTTCACTGGATAAATGCCCTTACAGTACAACTCCTCCCTTGTACCAGGAACACAATAACTGAGGACAAAGACAGCAGCCCATTTCCAGCCCCAGTCGTGCATCCCACAGGTCCATTTCAATCAAGTCTGCTTATTACAACTATGATGTGAGGATTTGACAAAATTAAGCAGATCAGGCCTGATGTGCACATTTGATCTGTTTTCCAACCAAATACACAGTCGGATAAAGTGGTGCTGTGGGAAATCAAAGCTTCGTTAGCCTGGTGAAGCTGAAGAGCTGTGGGAACACTAAAGTAAAACAGCTCAATAAATAGTTACAGGAAACATATTTTCCCCACATTTTTTAACTCTCCCACATGCGCATGGAAAAAACAAACGCACAAGTGAAGTCTTATGCGATTCTTCTGTCCCATGTTTTCTTATCTCCATTGTCCTGGGGAAGATGGCTCACACATTAAACATGCCAGTATGCAGGTAATAGACTTATCCAAACCTAGTTACTTTCCTTACAAGGTTATCTCTCTGAAGCAACAACACAAATCCTGTCAGGATTTAATTCTGAGGGTAAATGCTGCATTCTTTTATTCACCCTTCACTCCTTTGAACTTAGATATCAAGTAAGTGGCATAATTGACTTAAGATCTCACAAACCTGCTTACACTCATTATAATGTAATCAATACTCAATTACAGATGAAGTAATGTTGGACCTCAGGGTCTCTAACCCCTTCCTTTGAACTTGTACCTCTGTTGATTAATGGCCTCATTGATTTTCAAACAAATCTTGTTGAGATGGACCAACTTTGTTAAAAAAAAAGGATTATTCAGACTTATCAAAGCAGTTTCAGTCATATCATTAAAATATTATGACTGTATTCCCACTGCAAGAGCTAAATTGCTGGGTGGCATAAACAAAAATTCCAATAGAGTTGCAGTTTTATTTTGTTCCCTCAGCTATGCTGTTACAAAACCCCATTTGCTGTTTCAGTGAAGTCACGGTTTGCAAAATGCCTAAAAACTTTATTTAAAGATTCACAAACTTACAGAAAACATTAACACCCATATGCAAAATGTACAAAAACAGCAAAGGGTAGTGATTGTCAGGCATTAATTAGTATAATTCATACTTACAAACAGCTTTTGGAGTTCTAAACGAAAGTTTAGACATAAAATATCTTCAGCGTAAGAGCTGTCATTACAACAAACCTGAGCTGGAAGCAATGCAAAATACAAAATAAAGTAAGTGGTTGTTAACACAGTTGTTACTACAACTATGAAGTGAAAAATGAGATAAAAGGTTAATCTTAATCACTTGATTAATAAGGACAGAAAAAGTACAAAGCACAATTTAAGCACCTTGAGAATCATATAATACTATTACAATGTTTTCTGAAGCCATCCTGGTTTCAGTAGCGTCGGTTCTGCCTGCTAGTGTCATCGAAATGAAAGAGACCTTCATTGCATCATGAAGTACTAGGTTTGAAATAAGTTATCATGAAATGAAAGATGCCAGATTGTTTTTTTTTCTCCTAACCCACCCCCCCCCAAAAAAAGCATCTGTCCTGGAAAACAATCCATGCTGAAATGCACACATCTTCTTTCTAATATTCCTGTAAATCCACAGGGAAATCCTGCATCCTCTCCACCACAAAGAAGCATAGTGTTCCAGCGAAGCCCAGGATGACCATCAGCAGGAGCTGCCACATGAGCAGGAGGTATCCGCTGTAGAAGAACGCCACGGCTGCACTAACAGACTAAAAGACACAAATTTTTACTGATTTTTATTTTTCAAAATAGTGGCAGGAAAGTTCATGGTGCTGTATTTAGATTCATTCTTTTCCCAAACCAAATATATTCTCAGTATTTGTGAGCAAGTTAAGAAAATATCACAAATTCTTGGGCTTAATCTCAATACAGGTTTCCTTTGCAACAAAAACAAGGGGTGAAAACATGAAATGAGCCTGTCTGCTGCTGCCTTTTCCTTTTAATGAGGCTTCAGGTGAACTTATTTCACAGCTGACAGGACATTTTGACTGAATTTTCTGCAGCCCTGCTAACAATGTCTGAGAACAGGCAGCTGAGGATTACCTGGATGAATTTGAAGATGGCAAAAGCGGGCGCGCTTTGCTCCGCGTAAACATGGCCGAGTATGCTGTAGAGCTGCGTGTTGAAGCAGCTGTCTCCGAGTCCGAGCAGGAAGCTGCACAGGAGGGCAATGGAGACACTGCGGGGAAACAAAGATCTTACTAAGCACAACATGAACTCCTCTGTGTGAAAATATAAGATAAATCTCCTACCTTGGAGTCAAATACGGGTTCTTTTGCGTTGTTGTTTCAAAGACGACGGGGGCGTCGTCTGGGATGTTGAGGAAGATCAAATAGGAGGCGATAAAATGGACAATCATTCCGAGAAACACCACCGAGGTTCGTCTGAAGCGGCTGTTCTTACACAGCAATCCAAAGAAACCCCCACCTGATCAGTAAGAAGAAACTGCCTGAGTTCAAAGACCCTCAATGACTTTAAATCACCTGAAAAGAATAGGAAAGGAACATAAACTCACCTACTATTTCTCCAATCCCTACCACAATCCCAGAAATTCCTATCAAGCCTTTAGCCGCTTCTCCAAAGTGTGTCGTTGCTCCGATACATGTCCCATACACACCGCTGTAGAAAGACAGCTCGAGGCCTGCAGAATAGGGAGGGTGTGCTGGGCTGTAGCAGCACGTCTTTAACTGGAGGCTAAAAAATTTTGCCACATTAATGTATTTGCCTTACCGCTGTATGCCATGCAGGGACTCAGGAGCAATATAGTTTTAGTCTTCAGTAGCTGCCCGATGGTTTCTGAGGGAGAGGAGATGCAAGACTGATTTGAATTGCTAAAAAATTATACCCTTTTTTTTTTTTACCTCTCTATCTGATGAAAATGCAGACGTAAAGCACAATTTTTTTCCCCCTCGCACAATTAATGTTCAGTGCTAGCAGAGAACGGGGAAATACTCTAGAAGCCACATTTAAATGCAGACAGAAAAGTGCCCAAGAGAGACTAGCAGTCAGCTGTTTGAGAATTCAGATTTTAAAGCACCAGGTTTGCTTATTGATGCCTTGATGCCCTTTCTTGACACGAATCAGCGAGCATCTTTGATAAACCTGATAACTTCAAGGCAGGTGCACACGAGTCTTCCGCGCACACAAGACAACAACACAATCTGATCATCTAAACAACTAAGGCACTGAAGGCTGGAGCAAGTGCGACAGAGTTTCCAGTTGACAAACAGGGAGATAATCTGAGATAAACCCGCGCTCCGGCAGTTTCTGTGTACTCTGTGGTGATGCTGGGAGATTTCTATCTATGTGAAAGCAAATTTCATTTGGAGAACACAACTGCCTGCGACTGCTTGTTGCAGAATAAAAAGTAGAGAGACTTAATGAAAATGAGTTTTGGGATCTTCTGTGCTTTTTTTTTTTGTAGTTTTATAGAAACGATGAAAACTCAGAGGAGATGGTTGTATTATGATTCTATATGTGGCAATTCCAATCACACAAGCAGAACACAGAAGAACGCTTTTCACTGAGTCAGAATAGCCCTAAAAATGAGTCTTTGACTTAAATTGCGGGCTGCACGGTGGTGTAGTGGTTAGCACTGCGGCCTCACAGTGAGAAGGCCGCCGGTTCAAGTCCCAAGTCGGTCGGAGCCAGATTCCGGCTGAGGAGGGGCTTGAAACTGTGGCCTTCCTGTGTGGAGTTTGCATATTCTCCCCGTGTATGCGTGGGTTCTCACCGGGTACTCCGGCTTCCTCCCACTGTCCAAAGACATGCATGTTAGGTTAACTGGACACTCTAGATTCTCCCTAGGAGTGAGTGAGTGTGTGAGTGTGAATGGTTGTCTGTCTCTCCATGTCGGCCCTGCGACAGACTGGCGACCTTTCCAGGGTGTACCCCGCCTCTCGCCCGTTGATAGCTGGGATAGGCTCCAGCACACCCGTGACCCACTTGGATTAAGCGGTTCAGAAAATGGATGGATGGATCATGCAGTGAAATGTTTAACTGAGTCAAGCAAGAATATAATGAAAGAGCAGTTAAGTAACAAAATAAGTCCACACCAATATCCAAACTGTCAGACCCAGACAGTTTGGTGTGCTTTGGTAAACCCGGATCTCTGCCCACCTTCACACCATGTACCAGCCAGATAGCCATGGATGCATCGGCTGTAACAGCGTGATGTCATCGTGGCGCAACACCTTACTAGAAATATAACAAAGACAACAACATACAATAAACAAAAGAGGTGGACAACCTGGAGTCCATGCTCTCTCTTCTTGTTACTTTAAACAACATGAAAGTATCCACCATATGTTTAAAAATCCTGCGTTGTTCTTTGTGCCGAAGTTGCACAGAAAGTGACAACTCTTCTAACCAATCAACAGATTTCAGTGTGTCATGCTCCACCCTTTAGGGCTGGATCTGTCAGAATGGGTTGACAATGTAAGGGTCTGTTAGCTGAAACTGGCCTGAGGAGTAAGAATACAAGCAAAATAGAAAATACTACAGAAGTGTTTATTGAATGTAAAAAAGTGTATTATTGTAATAAGTAAAAAATTATTTAAAAAAGGTGATAAGAATGATACTTAGCCTCCCATTTGATGACCAAGTTTGTTTTCTTTGGTCCACTTCAAACATTACTGCCTACATAATCCCATGCATCCTGTAGATTTAGGTTTATGAGGTCAAGTTTACCTCATAACAACTGTGGGGTGAATGAATATTTAATTGAATTGAATTTATAATTCGTCCATTCACATGTTTAATCTTGAAATTTTTAATAAAACGAAGAGTATTATTTTGATTGACAGGCGCCAGAGGGTAGCACAACTGCAGTTTTTACAGTAGCCGGCTAACAGCACGCTTTAGCTTTAGCTAACTCCCATTAACGGGTTGACTCCGATAGCTCTGGGTTAGCTTTGTTTGCTCATAGCTACAGGCAGCTCAGAGTTTGATGGCTGTCAATCATCTGTCCCCACACTCACGCCTCCTCCTCATTTCTGTATTTTCCTGGACTGATGAGACCGTTGATGCTGCCAAGATGGGGAAGGTATGAACCTCGGAATAAAGCTCACTTCAGCTGTTGAGAAACCTACAGGTCACGTGACAGAAGGTCCGTCCATCTTTTTTTACAGTCTATGCTTGAAACTGACCAAACTACGCACACAGGGGATGGAGGGAACGGTCCATTCCCATCTTCCATGAAATCCATGAGGTTTCCTTCACAGGATGAAGATTCAGAAACATTTTTGTTATTTGAGTCTCCCGTACTTTTCCTTTAAGCATCCCACTGGTACAAACCTGTTGCTGAAGCTGCCAGAATAATCAGCTCAGATGGAGCCCACAGGAGCAGCAGAGGTAGAGGCAGACTCAGCGAACATCGCTCTAACGTAGAATGACACTGATCTGGTCTCAGTGGGGTAAATAATCCCAGACTGGCTTGATTTTATTTTGTTGTCTTGTTGACGTATCATGTCAGACATGTAAAGGAGATGCTTAGATTTCCCCTGAACTGCCTCCTGGTGCCATTTGTTTCCATATGTGTAGATCATGCGCACTACTGTATGTATGAATGCACAAAAGGAGAAAATGAAAATAACCCTGAAGGTTGGTAGGTAAAATGTTTCTCCTCTGTGTTTGAAAATGTTGTTTGCACAAAGATTTGCAAGAAAACTGAAAAAAGTTCAGTAGAAGTGTGGTAAATAGGACCCAGAGATTTAGGGTTTCAACATGATTGCAAAAGTCGCACACTTTCTGACTTTACGTGTTAGTGCAACCTCTGACGTGATGTGTATAAAGATGACTGAGAAAAAGCTGTCATGTTAAATTACTTCCTCGCTGCTACTCACCTCTCCGAAGCATGCACCTTATAATGATCTTTGTGCAATACCTGCCTTTAGGTTGAAACACTCAGCGTTTTTCTGGGAGCAGCACAGTGTAAATGCATGTTCGAAATGCATTTCCACAGGCTGCATAAATGAGCAAACCCCTGAGGCTGCGATACATTCCTCCAAAGTTTAGCTGTTATTGATCGGCTCCCTGGCGAAGCCATTGCAATGCTAATAAAGGAGCAGGCAGCGGCTGCCAAAGCCCTGTGGACTTTTATGATCCAGCTCACACAGCTAGAGTGCCTCCTGATTGATAAAGATTCAGCAGCTCAGAGATTCAGTCATACGTCAACTCCGGCTGTCAGACTTTTTCTCCCGGTGCAGCCTTATTCCATCTTTCCCAACCTGGAGGTGCAGCGTATGATGTGTTTACTCTTCAGTCCTACACCAAATGTGCCAGCCGACATGCTCGCTTGTCTGATTCATTTTCTAAATGCTTGGCTTACAGCTCTGACTCCAAAAGCATGCTGTCATTTTGCACCATGCATTAATACTTCAGGACTTTTCTGCTCTCAGCAAGCATATTTTTTAGTAAAAAATGAAACCTTTCCTGTAGGTGTATGCCCGAGGGAGTGAAGCTGTCAGTTATCATCCTGATCTCGATTTCATTTATTGCTACTCTTGTGTTTTGCTGGGGATTTTGTTGCGGCGAATATTAAAAAATTCATAGTTTTGCATATTTTGTTGTGTCTCTTTTACCTACTTGTATTGTGTCATGATGTTTTAGGGTAATTTGACTCGAGATGAAGTGAGACAGGCGCATAATATAACAAAGGGAGGCACTTGGGTTGTTTCAGATCAGCAGGTGTAAACATCAAGCTTTCTAAGATAAGCCTCAGTGGAGCCCATAAAACAGAAGACGTGCAAAAAGAGCATAAAAAACTACTTCAGTGTTTTCAGATGGGAATCCTAGGGTGGGAGTGGAGTAAGGTCAGAGGATTACTAAATTCACAAAACCCATTTAAAGCCATTTAAACATGTTGTGGCTTCATATCTAATACATGCATAGCTCTTGAACCACCCGTCATTTCTTTCTATATGGCCAGAAAATTGGAAAACGAGCTGTAGTTTAGTGAAACATGAACATGGACATTGGACAAAGTTTCCTCAGCAGGGGACACAAAGTTTGGAGCCCCTTGTAGTCCCCTGCTGAGGGTAAAACCTTAGGTATTAATAGATATGGATGTTTTAATAATTACCACAGACGCAAGATGTGGAATTAAGTTGTGTGGCTCAGTTTTCCAGTCAGACCTGACTGAGTGACAATGTTGCACTGAAACTATATATGTTTTTGTTTGTGTTTTGTTGTACTATTGTTATAATTGTATGAAGTCAAGATAAGATGTTGAGACAACTATCACTTCTTTCTGTCACTTAAACAGATTTTACTGAGAATATTGTGCAATATTAAACATAAAAACAGATTTATATAAGCATATATAAGAAAACACAAGTGCAAATGAATTATTTCTATTATATTGCCATTTGATACATTTGGTTTTGAAGGTCAGCATTAATCTTGGAAGGTTTTTTTTTTAACATTATTTTCTCATAAATGTGACTCCAATGTACCCCGAGCCTGGCCCCCCCTCCAGAACTCACACTGAACATCTACAAATATGAATGGAAGTCAATATTTTGTATGTGCAGCTTTATTCTCCATCACAGACTAAATCTTGAAAGACTTTCCACAGCTCTTCTTTTTACGTTGGTTTCCTTTTGCTTAGTCCAGATGATCCCATGCAGCTTCAGTAACGATGAGGTCAAGCCTCTGGGGAGGATCCATCCCTCCATCAGACCTGCTGCCACTGGTTTTTAGTCCAGTTCTGGTGTCATGTGGCTCAACTCAGCCTTTTCTCCCTGTTTCCCTTCCTTCAGTATGGCTTCTTTTCAACAACCTTTCCATGGAGACCATTTCTGCCGGGGCTCCAGCCACCAGTAGACGGATCAGCTGCAGGTCCAGATGCATCTCTAAGGTCTTGTGTCAGGTCTGGCTCTGCAGTTTGGGGGTGTATGGGATTCAGATAGACAAGAAGCCGAGTTCTGGGAACTAGTCAGTCAGTCTGGGAGATGGACAGAAAAAAAAATCTCATCCTGAACACAAACAAAACCAAACAGATGAGTGTTGACTTCAGGAAGAACAGGGGTACGAACAGTAGGAAAGGTGGAGGTTGGTGCATTTTTTTAATGCTTGAATGATTTATAGGTTATTTATAAGTAGTTGACCTATTAAATACCTTTTACAGAAACTCATCACAAAGGGATTTACAGACTAAGTAAGCTGATGAAAGTCAGAAAATACACCAAATCAAATACATAAAATAGAAATATAACCCCATAAAAGCAGTCACAAGAGCCCAAATCTAACTAAAACATTAAAAATGCCTTCAGCTGCTTTTTGAAAATATCCACCGATTATGTAGAAATGGAGGCAGAGCAATTCACAGTTTGATAATCTCTGGGAAGATCGACCTCTGAGTCCCAAAGGGAGTCAGAGGGACCATTAAAAGATTCTGATCTGATGACCACAAACTGTGAGAAGATGTGTACGATTAAAGCAAGTCAGCAATAATACAAAGAGGAGCCTGGTCATAAAAAGCTCTAAAGGCTAGACTGGGGCTTAAAAAACAGGGTTATATGAGCTATTCTGTTCGAACAAGTCAGAAATCTTACAGCAGAGTTCTGGAGTGTAACCTGGATAACTTTAACCAGTTTATAATTGCACAAAATAACATTTAAACAGATAAGAACCCACTGAGATGTCTTTTATAGACATAAAATCAGCAGATAGCACACCTTTTGGGGATTTTGGGGGGGATCGCTGCATCTTAACCTAACTCTAGCATGTCACATATCACCCCTGTTAGTACATGCAGTTGCCTATTTTAAGCTTCGTTTTTAGGTCAGAAAGTCACGTAAAGTAACTTGGATAAAAACGAACAAAAATAGCACAAGAAAAAACAAACAAAGATTTTATCTGGGAAACTATCAAATGCCAGACCTGAACAGTTGGGATAAAATCCCCTACATGTGAGTTAAATTATAAAAATGGCCAGTATGCCCAGGATTTCACCCAGTCACAGGAGGAGGCATGCAGTCTCTTCCTTTATGCCCCCTCAGATTTGATCTGGGTCACTCCAACACAATAAGACCCTCACTTTGTTTTCCCACGCCACCAAGATATTTGTTTGACCACCGAACTACATGTAGATGGAAGCTGAGAAAACCAGAAATATTTTCATGTCTTCTCACTTCTCCTTCCTTCCTCTTTCACTCATTCACTTCATTGTCTACTGGAAGACAAACAAAAACATGAGGCTAATACAATTTTCTCATTATTCTACAGTGGTTGCTCAATTTGACAACGATGGAGGCTTTTTGCTATTTTGAGTCCTTATCAGAGCTGCAAAGAGTGAAACACTCGTAGCACTCAGGCGATCTCCAGCCTCTGTGAGGGGCCACGGGAGGCGAGCGGTGTGCAATCAGACGGACCATGTGGGAAAGGCTTGCTGAAGGATGGAGACAAGGGTATCTAGGCAGTGTATTTATATCCCTCATGTCTCACATCTTTCAGATTGATAGACAGGCAAACTGAAAGCTTCTGTCACACAAAATTCTCCATGGCACCATCTTGCCATAGACAAAAAAAAAAGAAAGGAAATAAACTGCTGCATGGGGGGACTTTTGAATTTATCTGGGGTAAAACAAGTTTTTTTCCCCAGTTGTAGCTATTCCCAATCAGGCCTGTAATGTCAGGTTTGAGGGCAATGGAAGTATAAATCAAGAGAATGAGCAGATGCAGCGCGGAAAAAATTCAGATCAAAGAAATGGGGGATAGCTTTTCTCAAGGGCACTCGTGTCTCAAGTAATCATTTCTCAGGCTTCACAAACCTGTCATAGGAACATCAGCTTTGATGCTATCATACAGTAGCTTAACTAATACTTTTAGAAATATTTACACTACAATAACCCTTAAGGTAAAAACCTTAAGCCTCAGGGGGGGACGGGCGAGTCATGGCTAAAATTAGACCTGCAAACTGAGTGTGAACCAGAAGAGCTTGGCACAACAAGCCAGTCTGCTTTGTTCGCTCCGGACTGCGACTATATGCTTAAATCAAAGCAAATCATGGCTTGACTTTTTCATTTTCTTAATTTATTTTTAAGTGCAAACCTAGTTGGAAAGTTTTCAAATTCACCATCAAGGAGTGTACGTTAAAATTCATGTGCTCATAAAAGATTCATTGGCTCACAGATGGGTGTATGATTTGATTACACGGGAAACAGATGGAAACACGGTTTCTTTAGATGTGGAGATTTCTCTCTGTTTGTTTACCTGTCAGGACGAATAGAAAAATACAAGGTGGTGAGTGATGTGCGCCCAGGATCGCTGGAGGTTGCAGTGGGAAATGAGCGATGGGATCAATAAATCTCCACAGAGCGGCGCTCACATGTGCAGCAGTGGAGAGCTGCTCCTCTGCTCAGGCGAGTCATGCTTTCACAAGGAGAAACAAACATCTTTGGTCTTATGAAAAAGAAAAAACTCTGCGAGAGGTCACTTGATGTACTACACTTGTAGTACTACTTTTGACCTCCACCCACTTCATAAGGGTGGTTGAAGCACCCACATTTTGTAAAAGCACAGACATTAAACCTTTCCAAATGCCCAGGGTGGGACCCGAGGTATATGAATTTTGACCTTTTTTTCCCTCCCTCTCACTTTACATGGACATATTTTATTTTCTTTGTAAAAGCCATAAGACAGTGGAAACATGTTGAGGACATTTGATTGTAGTATTGTGTCTGAGAGAAGGAGTGGGATTAAATAAGTTTTTCTTCTTCCTACCCCTTTTCAAACATGTTGACTGTTGGTTGGGCATGTCTGTCTGGAAAGGATTGATAAATAAAATGCATAAATAAATTGTTACGGACAGTGATTTGATGTTTGCCGATATATCAGATTTTGATTGGATGCAGAATCCAACAACTAGTATCGAACGATATCACAGGTAATTGAACACAGTCATTTCTGTTTGTATCAAAATTTTAAAAAGCAGCTACAATATCGTTTAACATTTTTATTCCTGAGCGCTCAAGTATTAAAATCAATTAATCTAAATTAAAAAAAAATAATCAAATTTTTCTGTAAAAAAGACTAGTAATAAAGTAAAAATAACATTAACAACCTTTTTCTATTTTGAGTTAAATAAATGGTTGGTGTATTGGCTTTTTAACAAGTTTACATTTTGGATCGATGATATAGACCAAATGATCGATATATTGGTGTAGATCGATGTACTGTTCCACCCCTACAAAATACAGTATAATTCTGACCAATATGTAGTTTATTCATATCCTGCCATTAAAGAAAAGGGAAAGTTTACAATAGTCAGTCAATTAACTTGAGACTGAAAAAATAATGATTAAAAAAAATTTGCTAAATTAGGATTCAGTGAAAAAAGAACTGATTTTTTAAAAGAAAAACAAAAGAAAAGCTTTCATTTACTGTACATGTACTACTTATTTCCCAGACTCTGTCCCTGGTTGCCCCCCTCCCATCAACAGTTTTTTAGATCCACCCCTGAACCTCCGGACTTGAATTTAACTCATGATTATTGACAGCTCACCTAGAAGAGCCTGCTGACAACCCCTTCTGAAGAAGTTATCTGTAGTTATATATACTGTAGATATTTGTTTCAGTAAACATTTGGTTTATATTCTCTAAAACCAAGGCATTATAATGTCTTATAACAAGTATAATGAGCATAATAAGTCTTCCAAAGACTCAGACAGCAGGTAACAACATACACCCCAACTGTTCATGGACACCAGGACTGCACATTAAAGGCCCGTCTGTTTAAAAATGGAAACTTGGACCTGTCCTCTGCATAAACAAGCTTCTCTGACAGAGACCAGAGGTGGAGAGTCCCAACGTAACCTGCACAGCATCAGGTATGCAGCTTGCTCATCCACTGTCACTATTTCTGTATACAAAAGAAAACATGATTCAGAAACAATATCTTCAGTTTAGAAAAGGTTATTTTTGCATTGACCTGATGATATCCAACTCTTCAAAATATATTTCTGAGATTATTTTGATATTTCGAAATTAGTCTTGAAAATGTCAGACACTTGTTCTCTTTTTAAAAGATGTGTTTTAACCAATAATAAAAATAATTAACAAGTATGAGTCACCCTTCAAGACAAACGATGCAAATAAGTTTTAATAATGTCTGTCATCCAACCCAAAATTATGTAATAACATTTGAATGAAATATTAACTGACAACAATACCACTAATCAAGAGGCACAACAAAGCCTGCAGGACCAGGAAGACAAGGGAGATTTCCAAACCGGTCATGAACAAGTACTAATCAGAAACTTTTACAAATTCATGGATCATGAAATCCATCATCACAAAACAGCAAGAATGAGGGTCAGAGTCTGGTTTGTGAATCATTTGTTAATTTAGGGAATAAATTGATTTCAATATGTCATTTGTTGGATTTCTGCATGAACCTGCATGAGGTAAAAAAGTATGAAATATCTGGAAGAAGCTCAACATATCACCCCAACACCATCGACCTTACAGCAAAGCATGGTGGTGGCAGCATCATGCTGTGGGGGTGCTGCTAAATGAAGGGAAGGTCTTAAGGAGAACCTGCTTCAATCTCCCAGATGTGTAAGACTGGGAATAGAGGTTCCCCTTCCCAACACTCGCGCCGTTTTATGGAGGGAAATGTTTGAATGTTTTGAAGCGACGGAGTCAAAATGCAGACCTCAATCCGTACTGAGAATCTGTGGCATGACTTAAGATTGCTTTGCTCGAGCTGAAGTCGTCCAGCTTGAGGGAGATAGCAGTTCTGTTTTAATTAAAGAGAAGAAAAATCTCAGTGGTGAAAGCTGCCAGACAGACCTGAGGAAACTGGCTGCCAAAGTTTTCTCCAACTACTGACTTTATGTGATGGATGGAAGCATCTCTCTCCTTTTAATGCATCTTTTATAAAACATTCTGATATCTTTCATCCAACTTCCCCAATTGGAACTTTTCTCTGTCTTTTTGTAATCCCCCCAATAAAATCCAAATTAAATGGCAAGTTGTAATTACAAAAATGAGTAAAAACACCAATGGAGGGATGCACACTTGTGATCCGTCCATGCATGCTCCATATTCACTCCTTCTAGGTCTGAGTGACAACTGGCTGGAGCCTAATCCTGATACGTGCAGGCATGCAGTACCTGCACAGATTACCACCACTGTTACATGACTGTTATGCAATCTGATGAAGACAAACACACTCTGGTAACAACTGCAAACATGTTTTACTGTATATTACATAACCACAGTGCAATATAGTGCAATATATGTACAGAATGAATGAATGCTTTATTTTAGCACTTTATGACTAAAAAAGAAACAAAATGAGAAAAATCAGAAATAAACAAAACAAAATATGAGACCAAAATTCATCGTTATCTTTATTATTTGTAGATGCAAGGTCCATATCAAACAAAACCCCACACACATAACAATGCTAAAAGGCAATTGTACCAGTGCTTCTACAGATCTGACTGGTAACGTATTGCGCTGATGGAGGGGTTCATCAGAGTCCGGACAAGACCGTTCTGACACTCATTTAAGCAACATATACATGAGGTGCCTCATTATAGCGTGAACCTGACAGAAGAGGTTCAGGTTGGGAAAGCTAGAACCAACAAGCAACTTTAAGCTTTTGCAGTGAACCTTTCTTGTACTTTCACCACAGTGAGGCTGTACAGAAATGTACAAAATGTCCTTATCAGCTTAATTGTCACATCGTCTGTGCACATCTGAAATTTTTTAAAGTGTTGGCTTGGACATACAGTGCATGGTGATTCCAAATTACATCCTCACCGCCACAGAGCTGGCCGGTCTGTTATAAAGTGGCTGAGATATTTTGTTTTCTTGCAAACACTCAGCTTTTGCTTAGACAAATAGAAATCTGGAAAAAAGAAGTCTTGGTCTGATTTAGTCCTACAGATTAGATCAACACTCTTTTTTGCTGCATTATATTAAAAAAATCTGGGTCCATGATCAGAGCAGACATTCAGCAGCTCCTGAAAGCCAGCACTGCTTGGAGAGACAATAACATAAATGATTGATCAGAGTATTACCGATCACACAGCCTGGTCTACAGTCATTCAGTATCTGGGACAACTCATCCATACATACTGCGGGTTGATTAATACAGGGGAAAGCAACTCTCTGTGGCATACTCCATTACTAACAGCAAAGGAGGCTGAGATGGTGCTGCAAAAAGAGTCAAAATTATTTGATACACCCAAAAAGAAGCATGAAGACTCATGAGCTAATTTAATCCTACCTCTTGTTCACTATTGGAACCAGTTGTCACTTCCTGTTTCATTTAATCCTATATTATGATTTAATACACATCATCTTAACTCTGAGATCACGTCTTCATGCATGAGAATAACTGGCTGAATATCTTCTTCCAAAAAAAAGTCATGACTGCTTCTGAAAGTTCCTCCTTCTGTGGCCTCTGTGTTGATTCAGACCTGATGTAATCGTCATTTGTTCCACCTGCTTCTCTTCCTGCGCACGTCGTCAGGAGGAAATCTGCTTCTCGTCACCTGTGTGCTGTTGTTCTTCACTCTGAGGGAAGAAACAAGATAATATTTATGCAAAAGGCCGATTTTAGTTTGTCAAACAGAGTCAATTTAAAAACATGTGGTCCTGCTGGTGTATTGTGAAGATGTACTGTAAACGTCTTATTCTTTATCTAAAGTGTATTGTTTCAAAAGATTTGTCCCAAATATGGTACCACAGCTGCTGTGAACTGGGAAGATTTTCTCAGGCCATTCAGCCTTTTGTGCCAGATAGATTATGTTGGTCTTTCGATCTCATCCCAGTGGAGGCTGCACATTTGTTCTCAGTGAAAATGAAAGTTAGATATCTGCCATCCCGCTCTGCTTCTTCGGCTATCATTCTCAGGACTAAAGACCTTTCAGTATTCACGGCGAGGCTGTAAATCTCACTAAAGCTGTACGTAACACGATCGTTCATCGTCAGAGTATTTAAGGCTCAGGAGAAAAGCCAAAGCCCCTGCTTCAGAAATCAAAATGCTGCTCCGATATAATCTTCACTGAGTCAAATCACACCGGAAAGATGGGAAAGCTCATCTCAAGTCCTTTATCTACATCTTCTGCATCGTTTGGGAAGTTGCAAATCCTCTAAACCAACATTTTAGATTCATTTTAGCTCTTAATGTCTCAGTTTTACACTAATCATCTTCATTTTAGGAGTCAAACAAAATTATATCTCAACTAACATTCAACCCTTTGTTTCAAAGTTTTTGTTTTCTTACAAAAGCTGCCCTCAAACACTCAGAAATTTAGGCCATTTGCCAGTAGTTTCCCCAACAAGTTAATGGATATTAATGAGCTATTATCCATCTGATGTGACAGGCTACTTATACTTCCTCCCATGGAAAGGAGGGCTCATTCTGCCTCGGGTACGGTGGGGGAGAAAATCACTATCAATTATGTGATTGAAGCTTTTTCATGCCTGGTGATAAAGCACATCCCGCTTCGTGACACTCGGCCGTGAAGGATGTGAATGCATCTGAGAAAAAAATGTCTTTATGGATCTGCAGGCCAGGAGGATACAAGGTCATGAGCCCAACAGATGAAAAAAAAACAGTTTGAAGTACAGAAGCTTCTGTGAATTTTCATTTGCCAACACTGAGGATGAAGCCACTGTAGCATGACAGATCTCATGAATTAAACAGTGATCTTATTAGCTGCAGTGTATCACAGGAGCTGGCTTCCTGCGGTTGGCTGCGATCCGCTCGTTGCCATCTCTCATTGTTTTTATTAGCCAAAACGACAGTTTGACCACACGTCAAGGGAAAAGAGCCTCTCCCAGCAGGATGGCATGAATATGTGGTGCAGGGAAGGAGGATGGGAGGGGAAGGGCTCAAAGGGTATCTCCACCAGGAGTGTAGCACGCACACACACACACACACACACACGAAAACACAGGCCAGATGCATCTCAATTCCAATTAGGTAATGGGAGCTGACAGCAGGCATGAGCAAAGCACACGTGGACTCTGAGCCACAGATCGCAGGGCTGGATGGATCTTTTCAAGCTGTTATTTCTGAGGCTCCTTGACCGAGAGATAAAGGCAGGTGGTTGGACAGGAACAGAGAATTGTTACAGGCAGATTATGTCTGGAGGAATGAAAGATGCGTGCACGGTAGGAATACACGTAAACCAGAGAAAAACCAGCTGCTAGACGAACGACGGTTTGCATCTGAAGCTGGCTTACAGGTGGGAAAAAAACGAATGTAAGGATTTCCTCTTTCTCTCTTGCATTGGCTAACTTGAACCGGCGGTGGCTGCACGTAAACAGTCAATCCCCGGAGGATGAATGTGGCTGCAGGCCGGTGACTTTGACTTAAAAAAGTGCATCAAACTGGTTTACTGTATGTTGAAATGTACCGTTGCAGATAAAACGTCAGTCATGCAGCTAACCGTGTCCTCAGTCTCTCCCCTCTGACTCAAACACACACATACAGTAGCACAGATAACCCTGAGCTGACAGACTGACTGAACCCTGCTAATCTGCTCGCAATTTCAGTCATCCAGGCAGGCTGAATTTTGCACATCTGTCATCCAAACATCTTGCCCTCTGTTTGCTCAAACCAGTGCATTTTACCTTTGCTCTTCTTCCCATCACCACTATAAGATTCTACAGTCATGACACTTTCTGTCAGACCGATGTGCTGACTCTCCATAGGGTTTGTCTTCCACCTACAGTAACCTAAATCCCTGCTATTGTGCTCAAATATCTGATTAGCAAGCATGTGGCAGGACCCAGCCAGCCAAAGTCACGGTGCAGGAGCTAATGGTGAATGTGTATCTGTGTAACTCTGGGCACAATGTAATGTCAGATATTAAACACAAGGGTTATGCAGCTTTAGTTTAGTTTAGATGGTTTATTTAGAATATGTTGTATATAAAAAGTATACATTATACAGTATAAACCCATAATGTAAATATACACATCCGAAAAGGAGTGGGAAGAAGTCTACGCTTATTGTATCACACCCCTTCTTATCAAATCATATTTTATTAAATCTATTAGCTTCCAATCAATGTAATAATTCTAATAACAATAATATTAATAAAACAGCAAGTGTAGTCATTTCATTTCATTTCATTTTTATTTGTTTCACACATGTAGTAGTGTACTATCATATTCCTGTTCATTAACATTTTTGTGTTTGATTAAACACTACATTATAATAACTAGCAACAATAGTAGTAATCATTATTTCAATATTGAAATACAAAACAGTTATACTATACTATACCAGCAGTACTACTACTACTAGTACTAATAATAATAACAATACCAACATCTCATCACATTATCATGAAAACCCTGAAGGCAACAAAAAACTGAAGGCAACACCTCAATGCAACCTTTTCCACGTAGCAACCAAAAAAAGGAAGAAAAAATAAATAGATAACTCACAACTCACAAGAATCACCCCTCAAAAATCAAAGATCCTCTTCAATGTTATACTTATTACAAATAATTCCTCTGTGTTTTTTCTTAAACGGAATCATATTTGGACATTCCCTGATTGTCCTTTCCATGCTGTTCTACAATTTAACCCCACAAACAAATACAGAAAGTCTTCCTTCTTGTGGGTACTTTAGCTGGTCTGAAATTAATAGATTAATAGCTTTTAAAACAATAAAAAAATATTTTAGCTAACTAGTGGACATATGCAGTGCTTGGGAGGTTATTTCAGAAATGGCTTTTTAGGTATATTAGCAGCCAAGCTGAGTTGATCTCAGTACCAGGCAGCTTCTCTAGGAATTCACCCTTCGGTTGTGAAACCTTAGCTCACCTTATTCCTCTCCTCTGACTCCCATCCCACGCAGTGTCCCAGTCTCTCACAAGTCTTTCCAATTCATAAGCAGACAAGGGGGAAAGGTTGAATAGTCAAAAACAATTGTCTGTCCCTCGAGCTCGTTGGAAAGCAGACTGAATCATTCAAAAACAGTTTTAGGATAGTGCATTTTATAGGTTTAGGATTAAAAACTGAAAGAAAAAGGCACATTTACTTTCCTGTTCTCACATTTTACCCACATGAATTGCAGTTAGAACAACTGGATAAATATAACCGAGAGTTGCTTTGCTGCAGCCACAAGGGAAGGAAACATTTTCTTCCTTTCATAAAGGACGGTCCGGTGTTTCCTAAACTAAAGGAGATAAAAAAGGAGCAATGGAGCTCATTTCCTCAGTGTTCAGAGAATGAAAAAGCTCTTATCATGACTGCTTCTCTCATACTTTTTGTTATATTCAAGGAAGCCATGTCTCAGCCTCCACATCAACCGTTGTTCCTGATAAACACTTTGGCTTTGCATTTTTTGTTGGTCTGCTTTTTTGCAGCATATAAACAGAAAACACATGTAGCTCAGTCTCACAACACAACAAAAATCACATCTGTTGACTAAGATGTATATGTACGGGTCTATTTGCCATTGGATAACATTAGGCCAGGATCCTTAAGGGGTTTAAACTGTCGTATTTCGGCTGCAACGTCAAAGTTCATAGTCTGGCAGGATGGATTTACTTGTGTTGAAATTCCCAAAGTTACTAATGTGCAGTTGACACGACAGAATTAAGACTAAATACTTAACTCTGTCATTACCTAGCATGACTACCCCAGCATGACTTTAAATTAGTTCTTAATTAACCCTTTATAACCTGAAGCTTTATAACCTTTATAGAGCTTGTGATCAGAGCAGAGGGTATTAATGTAGATTGTAATTCAAGGACTTCACCCTTTGACTCAGCTTCTCCACTATGACAGACCAAGTCTGAGTCAACCTGCTGGTCTCCTGCTCCATCGTTTCCTCAAAAGACCCCAAGGTACTTGATTCCTGAGATGCTTTATTTTTTAATACTGTATATGCAACACACTGCCCCTCCTCCCTGACTAAGTAATTTTCTGATATCTTGTCACCTCTTATCTTGCAGCCCTTTTGCAAACGACCCATTCGAGGCCTGAGGTTGGCAACTGCGCCAAATCTCGTCTCCCGTTGGGTCAGTGCTTTTGTTGTGCATTTACTCTTTTTAGGCATTAGAGTTGCAGATAACACACTCACCAGGGTCATGTACTGGATTTCTGCATGATGATGATAACATTAGGCTTTGGCCGACTCAACCCCCTCATGCATTCAAGCCTCAAGCGGATGAGCCGTGCTCCACCTGTTCCTCCTTTCCAGTTGCCAAAACTGACCGAATGTCTGGTCTCTCCCTGCAGCTGTCACAAATCCCAGAATGCCTGGCATGAACAGTGCACTGGCAAAAAGGGCGCTCGGGCCAACAAACTGTCTGCTTGCTGTGGTTGGAGAGCGCACACATCTCGGTGAGATTCAGATCCCCGGGCACCCATGGCGTGGCCCAGACCAGGGCGAACTGCTTCTGTCCATTGACCTCGCTTAAATGTTTCTGATGTGCCAACATTTGCACAGAGACACTGGTTAGACAGGAAAACTTGGAGTGGCCCCGTGCCATCCTCCCAGATGCTGTTCAGCAACCTGTTACACCCAGCATCATCTCTCCGTGTGCTTTGCTGTTTCATCTCTGCTCTCCGCTGTGAGGCCCGATGACGGACGCTGGCGGAGTTAATGCTAATTTACTGGATTGGATCTGAGCAGCATATGGCCTGTGCTGCTGATCCCAATTTCAATTAAATTGATAATCCTTTGAGGAACTGTATTTATTGATCCCTCCAGCGAGTTCATGAGGCCATTGTAGAGATAAAACTGATATTATGGGCTGGAATGGCCTATTTGGCTGCTTTATAGGGTTACAGATTTTATTTTTGGGCCTACAGGAAGAGATGCATGTAATGTTGATAAAAAAATCCTTATTTTTGCTCCTCTTGCTTTCGGGCACTCGTACCAGAAATTCCAATCTGTTCAAAGTCGGACTGGTCAGCTGATTTTTCAGTCACTTTGATTGATGAAAGAATTGAGTGTTGGCTACTGCAGGATAACATTTTAGATGTTTTCCTCCTGCAGCACAGCTGGTTCAAATAAAAACAGACCCAACATTCTAATTGTTTTGTCTTATTTAATCAACAGTAATTGCCAAATAACACTTTTACTTGTCATGGCTTACCTGCATTTTATTTCATGATCTGTTTAATTTATGCTTATTTAATGCTTTCTGTTGAAAAGGTTATGTATAGAAGTTTAGATTTGGTGTCAGAGATTTGATGCTCTTTTGTTTGAGGCATACTGAACTGTGATAAAGGCTTCATGCATCTGGGTTACCAGGAGTTACAAACAGTGGGAAAAAGTTTTGAAGGATGACTACCGAAGTGGCATATTTTTCACTTTAGCAAACCCTGAAGACAGCTAAACCTGGACGCATGGCAGTGTGTGATTATACTCGACAGGGTGGACAAGGAGGGAGGAAATTACAAATGAGGAGCAGGTTTGGTAATCCGCCACTAAATTTCAGATGTGCCATGAGCAGGATGTAAATTGAACTGTAAAGAAAAGCCTAAAACGAAGCAAGAGAGAAGAAGAAACACGTAAACAAAAGAGCCACTAAACTAAAACAATCCACCATGAAATTATGTTCAATAAATATTCAAAATGTCTTAGATACTGCATTTTAGGAAATCTAACCCTTTATGTTTATTAAACATTTTGTTTATCATCCATTTTCACGATTAAGACCTGAAAAGCCCAAAGGGAAACATATGGTCACAAGCTGCTCACACAGCCTTCAATCTTCACTTTTACAGACACTATCCCCATTTAGTACAGCCGATAAATACAGTTATGTCAAATATAATCATCCCCCTTTACATGAGGATGATCCAGTGATTCGGGGACATAATAATGAACGCAGTGGGCCTCCTTTTCTTAGTATCTACACAACTCTAACAACTCTTATAATGGATGGTATTCAGTTACTTCCTGGTCATTTCTCTAAGTCAGGAACTTTTCTAAGCAAAAGACTAATGAGACATTTTGGTCAACTCAGCAGCAGTGGCTTCTGTGGGAGATTAACTGTTCTCTTGGTTTGGATTTTGAGCTTTGCTATTCTGCATTTAAAGCTAGAAACACTAAAAGTGAGGGAGACATTCTCAAGATCATAAATATAAAGATACAGTAAGACCAGTTTAAATTACATTTTTTATTTTTATATGTTTAAATAGCATAATTGTTGCACTACTTGTAATATAAAACAACTAATCAAGCGTCTTATCTCTCCTGGCTTCTTCTTGGTCAGATTTCACAACACAAATGTATTAAGATACAAGAAGTGCAGATATAACTATGCAGAACAATAACCACAAGATTAGTTTACATGATGAAAAAATAATGTAACTTTTATAAACTGCTTATTAAAGGTCTCCAGCCTAATTAAAGGTCACAGACGGGTTTGAGATGCTTCGAGAGAAAAGCACATGCTCACTCTGTGTCCGCACGCATTCACATGTTTAAATCTGATTAATTCTTAAGGCTTGGAGGACTGGAAGTGAACTGTTTGATTCTCACATAGATGAACCGGCCGGAAAGTACAGTACATATTTCATCAGGTTACTTAAGATCACAAGTCCGAGCCAGTTGCAACACATATTATCTAACGTTTCACATGACGAACATGAATTATAGATCTTCCATAGCTACCATAAATATTATGACAGCAGAAAGTGCAGACAAAAGAGGTAAATTGGCCCTTTAGGACATTTTACAAGCATTAAGTTCACCATCTGTGTCTCACTTACATAATTCAGATCATTATTAAGTAGAAGGAAGCATATTTAATGTAACATAAGATTCAAATGAATTTCAAAGTGTCAATATTGTGATGTGATTTCATGCATGGGTTCACAAAATGAGAAAAACGCAAGTATGTTCATGGCTTTGACATTGCAGTTTTCACTGCGGTGAACATGTCAGTCGTCCCATGCAGGCAGAGCCAAAAGGGAAAACCAATTTTCATTAAAACCGCAAGATAAACTGATTTATAGCTCGTGCTTCCTGAAGCTTGTTAGTGCTCAATAGTCATTTGACAGATAAGCATGGTCGGCATGCCAGAAAGATGAACAAATACAATTCTGTAAGTAAAAAACTCATGAAAAACTAAGATTGTAGAACATGTTGGGTTGTCCAGTGTGAAAAACTAAGTAGGCCTAAGTCATAACGCCATCTAAGGAAGTCAAACAGAGGCCGGTAACAGAACTGGCAACAGAACCTGGTTGTACTTGTCGGAAATCCACTCGGTTTTATTTTCTGTGGGTCATTCATGTGGTTTTGTTCTGGTTTGGATGGCTGATACCCACGTTTCTAGTCAACACTGTGCTATTAGTTTATGATACTTTTCCTTTTATACAGATACAGTACTTTTTGTTCCATGAATCCCACAACTTTGATTTACTGAAAGACACATTTTCAAATTACGTCAACTGAATTCTCTGGTATTTGTGCAACGAAATAAACTATTTTTATTCATTCATTCATTCATGCAATTATACTGTGTGCACTACTACACTCTGATTTTATTTGATTACTTACATACTTCTCTTTTTACCTTCATCAGTTAGTTTTGATGTTTTTACTTGTCTTCTATCATTTGTAGGTTTCTGGTGTTTTCTTACAACTGCCTGTCCTCTATTGTGTGTGAGGGAGGGTTGGGCTGGCTTGTTGGCATAGCAACCTTTTTTGTTTTGTTTTTCTTTTGTACAGGACCTTTAGCAGGTCAATGTAAAAAACCTGCTATAAATAGATATCCTCTCTATTTATGTCAATATGAAATACAAATAAAACTCGTTAACATAAATACTTCCTCTAATAGTATGATAAACTATATGAATGAGTAAATCAAACAAAAATAAGATGAAAATCATTTATTTATGATGATAAAACAATTTGACTACAGATTAAAATGCTCTACTTTACTAAATTTCATAAAATGCAATAGAATATGAAAAGAATATGAATGAATGGATAATAAGATACAGAATTGTAATTTAAAAACACTGAAACCCAACTAAACTACTAGCAGCATCATCCTGACATCTGAAAAACCGCCATAACCACGTGATGAGGAAGAGGTGGAAGGAATCACGTGGCTGGATTTCACACATTTTTATTGGCTTAAACTGTGAAGAGAAATGAAATGTTTTGTATGAACACATAATATAATATTTCCATATTTAGAAAAAAGAGCTTCGGTTTCATTGTCTATGGAGTTCGAGTCGGCACCAATAAAATTTCTGTTCACTTTTATTATAAAATCAGTATTTTTGGCTTACAAATGTCAAACTGTTCTCTCCACCTTCTTTTTTGGTTCTTTTTAAAAAAGTTTTAGACTACTTTGCACAACTTTTTGCTTCCTCTCTGCCACCGTCTTCATAAACTGGGGTATATTACACATCGGGGCCTCTGTGGGTATTTTCCCTTTGCCATGTTCTGTGGATGCACAATGGTTCTTGTTTCTGTTCCTTCAGCCATGCAGGATCCGGTTTTGCAGCTTGTGCACAAACATGCACACATCTAATATTAGATACAACAATGATGTCTTACAGCAGTAATGACAAGACACAAACTCAACAGAAAAATTAATTTTGAGTTAAAATACTGTACACACACAAATATCTACATTTATCAGCCCTGTAGGAGAACGTTTCCCTTCAGATTTGAACATACACAGTGGTAGCTGACCTCAGCTCTGTAGGCAGCTCGCTCCAGAAAGCTGGACCACAGTGACCGAAAGCACTCTCAGCAGATTTGGATCTAATTCTGGGAACAAATAAAAATCTTGCACCAGATGAACTGAGAGACTTGACAGGGTTTAATCCGTGAGGAAGAAGGTGATGTGGTGGATTGCCAGAACATTAAGTGCCTCATAGACAAAAGTAAGAGGATTTAAAAGTGTGATTTTGTGTTGATCAGGAAGCCAACAGCGACTTTTACACTTTACTAAAATGCAAATTGAAGACACGAAGACATGTTTCCCATCAGCAGATTCAGTATAACTCTAACACGCTGATTCACATTGGATAAAACTCTAAGAGTTCAGTGAAAAGATGGCTGTTTGTATGAAGCTTGAAAGGCCAAACGGGGTTTCTTTGTAAACGGGAGGTGTTACCTGTCTTTGGAGAGAGGTTTTACTTGGTACCATCTTCGATGAGCTGGCTGCTGTGACTGATACTCTGGTATGCAAGTAAGCGTTTTTAATACAAGTTCAGAGTATAGTTAGCATTTTCAGCTTTAAACTGACACCTCATGTCATGTCCACACTGGCATGGCTCTTGATTCCAAAGACTTTGCTGGAGTGGAGGCTCATTAAGACGGACAAGACAGCTGGTGCTTTGTTTAATCTCCGTCCACCGCAGATGAGTCAAAGTTTTATTTTTGTGAATGATGCAGGCTTTTACAGGAAAAACAGGCATCATCACGGTGTGTGCTGAGTCACCAGGCAGCTGTGACAACACCATCACATCCTGAGTCAACTGTGGTTGCAGGGAGTGGAAGATGTAGTAGGATACGTCCGCTCACATCAGATTAAAAAATACAAAAAAACATGTGTTTGCAATTAGGAAAAGTGGGAGTGTGAGGGGGGGACAGCCAGGTCATCAGCAGGGTATGAGCGACCTACAGCTGTATGAAACAGAAGGATGTGTCACACGTTGATCTGTGAACTTGTGTTTTATACAGCTGTTCCCTGCTCTTTAAGAAGCTCTGCATTTTTCTCCGAATGTTGACCCTTATTTTATTTTCCATTTAACTTTAATTGTCTAAGTTACTCAGAAAATACACAGTGACGTTCACATCAGCTGAGAAGCGACCATTTTCCTGCAGACTTGCAAATAAACTGTCCATTTTTTATCCTTTTCAACCACAGACGTCGCCCCCTGCTGGTGGCTGGGATAAAGTTTAAGGTCAGATTGGTTTGATTTTTGATAGAAATAGTCAAAGAAATGTTTTTATTATTCAGTCCATGAAGACAGCAGAGATATATTCACAAGCGAACTAACTAAACTGATAGCCAGTTCTTTATTTCAGATTACTGGTCTGGATCAACCAGTTGCAGCCTGCAGCCGTGTGTGTGTGTGTTTGTGTTTGTGTGTGTGTGTGTGTATGTGTGTGTGTGTGTGTGCGTGTGTGCAAGTGTGTGCCTGAGGAGCACACACATACCACTATGAGTAGGGTTAAACCATGTGTTTTTATTATGCAGAAGATAAGTAGATAATTGTTCAGAATTCTGTAGTTTTACATACTATTCTGTAGATTTTTGTTTCTGTTTGGTTTTTACAGCTTTGGTTGTTAGATTCACTCATTAAGGTTCAGCAAAGATGTCTTTGTACATCTTCATTTATAAGTGGCTTTTTTAGGAATGCTTTATTTCACAGAGGGTGTGAAAAATGGACCACATGAGGCACAGGCTGAATAGAAGTATTTAAGATGCAAAAAAGATATTTTCATCTTATTAAAATGCCGATGAACATGAGAGTAAAATCAATAGTTTACAATAAAAGACAAAGGTTAAATCTTCACCATTTTTTTAACTTTATCTTGTTTTAGTCTTTTCGGAGACAGAAAATTATTTTGATCTTTAACAAACAAACAAAAAACTAACCCTGAAGTCTCCATGAATTAACTTCAGGAATGATTCATGAAGAACTTTATCTGAAAATGCAAAATGTTCTGAACTAACTAATTTGTTTGCAGTGATTTCTCTGTAAGACTGAATGAATGAATATTTGAAGACAAAAAGGAACAAAAACAGAAGTAAAGAAAGACAAAGCAAAAAACAAAACATAATCTATTAACATGGTCCAAAAGGAGCAGCCAGAGGCTCATCTAATATTGCCTTCTTCCCTGTATCTAAAAATAATTAGCATTACTTCCTGATTTTGCTTGTCCATTATCCTAAACCCAACTTATATGAGCCCTCTGCTCATACATACATATTTACTGCTAGAAAACATTTGAGATGAAGGAAAACAAACTGCATGGTGTATGTTTTAAGAATTGTATGTAAACCATGTATTTATATGTGTATTTAAAGCTTTTTATTTGGAAAAGAAAAGATGAAGATGTTTATTCAAAGTGAGACTGCAGCTAAAAGTAGATTTCTAGTAGTGTCTGTAAAAATAAGCTTCTACTCTGTGTACAGAAACATTAAAAACACAAATTCTTTCGTTTTCGCTCTAAATCTGAATATGGATTAACGGGGAGCAGTAATATGAGCTGGAGCTGTGGTTTAATGATCCTAACACCTGTGTTGTTACTTCTGTGTTACGGGACTTGACAAACTTGAAATTAAAAACTTGAAATAAAATTCATTGTAATGAATTTATACATCTTATAATTTTCATTATAAGATGTATAAATGGTAGCGAGTGTGTGTGTGTGTGTGTGTTTAAGTCCTTGTCATTGATATGTTATCCTCATTGTGAAAGGTTGGACACCCCTTAAGGCTTTTTCCTTTTAACACCAACACTTTCCACCCCCCCCATTCCTTTCTATTTCTGTCCACAGATCTCTGCCCCTTCCCTTCCACCATGACAGCAAAATTCGGCCTTGCTTAGTTTGGAAATCCATCACAGCGCATAACATCTTTTACCCAGAGCAGAACCAGAAATCAGCCTGTTTTATCTGCCTGGATATGAGCGGAGAGGATGGAGGGGGGAGGGTACATGTGATGGCATAAGAAAGAGGAGAGCGAGCACGAACAAATGTTGAGGGTGTGTGCGGGCTTGAGATTATGGAGGAATGCCAGTGGTCCGGGCCAGTCTCCATTGAGGATCTCGGAAGGATTTCCCACACAATTTTTAGCAGCAGACAAATTGAAGCGAGGCTCCGTGATCCGAATGCAGAGCTTCCAGTTATTCACTGCCCAACAGGTAACACAAACTCTGAGTGTTTGAACATTTTAGGCCTTTGGTTGTAGATTTTACTCTACCAAGTTGGACATTTTTATATTATTTTTAATCAATTTAAATGAGAAAACAGTCATGTGCCTGCTCTAGTTTAGACAAACAGTGTTTGAAAGTTGGATACCAACTGTATAATTGAATTAGTACGTCTCTGCAACCACAAAGTCTATTTGAACGCTTTTAGAGTAAAGGGAAGTATCAGTTTATGGGTTTATGGTGAAGAATAAATGAAGACGGTGCATATCAAAAATGGGAAAAGTTTCAGGCTTATTTCTTGGAATGATACAGCTGCAGCTCTAAATTTACAACAGATCATCTGAGAACTGTGTGTCCGCACAGTGAAGCAGAATAAGTTTTTATACAGACAGAGTTCAGCTAACTTCACCTAAACGGCCATTTTGGCACCATTTGCCCTCAAAGTCCCCCAGTTGGGTTAGGGTTAAAAATTAATTCTTGTTTTAGGTTCTTGCAAGTGAGAGGTTATTCTGAGGAGTTAAAGACCCTTTTCCCCACACTCATGATTTCATGCTTTTACAGACTGAAATTTTAACTTTGTATGATTATGTAACAGGAACACTGGTATATTAAATGCTAGGAAAAAAGGGGAGAAAAAACATGACTATGAAAATAAAGTAAGTAATAATAATGATAAGATTAATGGTAAAATAAAATAAAGTAAATTTAAGTAAAATGAAATAAAACAAAACAAAATAGGATAAAATAAAATGAAATTAGTGCAAGCTGATAAAGAGACACCTGTAATACTAAAGGTTTGGAGGCCAGAGAACTGATCCATGTGCTCTTAAACTTTGGATAAAAATTAAATATTGGTGTGATCAATGTGCAGAAAAAACAGAAGTTAGAGGATTAGCTTCTTCAGGTAGCCGCAAAAAGAAAATATTTACAGAAAGGCATGGCCCTCCGGGGCAATATTACTTATTCTGAAATAAAAAAACAAACAAAACACAGAATTAGAACATGATAATTACCCCTCAGGGGATGATTTTTTTATTTTCATTTCATCCAGTCATTCATGGAATTTCATTAGAAATGAGGAGACACATGTGGAGCTGTATTTCTAAAATTTAATGCTAGAAAATGTATAACATTATTAATACATACAATGATGAAGCTCTAGAAACTTTATGATTATGAAAAGACTTTAAGGTTCTGAGAATTCAGTAATGACTGGTAATAGATTTCTCTCAATTTCTATGTAACTGTATTGCGACATGCAGGGATTATCTGCTGTCACATGGAAACCATCCTCCAGCTTTAACATCTCACCACAGCATTAGATAGAAACTATAGATTAAAAGATAGACGCATGCAACAGACTAATAGCTTAAGCCCTCATCTTTATTTACAGAGCTAAATTAAATCGCCTTTTTTTGTTTTTCTACACAGGAAATGTTTTTTATTATCATTTCTTGTCACTTAGAATTATTTTATGCTGATTTATTTGGAATCTTAAGTAGAAATCAAATCTACAAGCCATGTGAAGCAGCCTATCATGGTCAGAGCCTTTCAAACGTGCCCCCCCCCCCTGCAGCAATGATGCTGAATATTAT
>JAVQJG010096129.1:0-10256 GCA_036024015.1 Craterocephalus amniculus | reverse complement strand
TCAGTTTTACTGAGGGAAAGTAAAACTGAGGAAACTGGGGAAATTTCTTTCTGTATGTACAATTCCAATTTGTAAAACAATAAATATATTGTTTAATAAAAAAACAAAAGTTGGTAAATTACTTTAAAAAAAGAATTGACTTTATAAGCTACTTGTTATTATGAAAGATTTTTATACTTACTTTCTTTTACTGCCACATTTGCCATTTTCCCTTCAGATAACTTCTGCTTAGATATGATATTACAGATATTATAGTAATATAAAAATATCCTCCTTTTCATGTAAAGGTGTCCTTTACCTTAGTGGTTAGGTCAGTGGGATTCCCCGGGGTTCACTTACACCCAGCACAAATGAATTAGCTAATTAGTTTTTTATAAACATTTTAAAAAGACTTTACAAAGGAGCATAATAATGAATACTTGAACTAATTCTCTTTACAATTTATTTTTCTACTATTACCCCATTCCAGTCACAGCACCTCAATGCTAATACCGCAAATACCATTTCTCCCTACCAAAACCAGAGCAAAATACATCTAAACATGGAAAACTTACTTCACCAACACAAATGGTCTGTTGGTAATTTCCTGCCATACCACCTGCCCGGTCTGTAACATATGTAATTTTTCTTTTTTTGGTTAAAATATGTTTGCATGCTTCGTCCATATCCACATTGTGATGACAAGAACTGGGCTCCGATTTTACTGCAAGTCTGTCTGGAAACAGCATTAAAATGAGGCTGTGTTGTGTTCATGGAACAACTGATTAACAGCTGCCACTTGAGTCTGACTCTACAGATTGTCTCTCTTTTTGAGTGACTTTCATGAAATAATCTGCTGGATTGTATGCATCATGGCCAGGCTTTCAATTTTAGCTACTTCTGCTCTGGTCTGGAGCAGACCTGTTCAACAGCAGAAGTTACCTCGGTAACTCAGCTGGGACTCATTCATACCGCAATGATGGAATTGAACTCCTGCTTTGAAGGACCAGATTGAACAAAAGAACAAGAATTTCCCTTAATACTGCTTCATGGAATACCTCCATCTGTACACATTGTGTATAATATGGACTTCCTTCTTTTGTAATATCAAAATAAAATAAAGTGCTTTATTATAATTGGTGCACCAAACCTCTATATTACACTAAGTAAGTAGGTTAAGTGAACTTAACTTGAATTAAATAAAATAACATGATTAATCAAGGACCTACTTTATTTTATTTATGATTGAGATATTTTTTGCCTCTTCATTTTATGTGTCTGATGTAGAGCTTCCAACTAATTGTATTATCTAGTATAACTCTCAGAAATTGTTATGTCTTCAACGTGTTCAAAAAATACATTTTCTATATGTATGCGTATATTTATAATTACCAAAGACCATGTCCCGTAGTTTTCCATATATTTAGTAATAATTCATTGTCATACATTCATAAAAAAAATCTAATAATAACTTCTTATTTATAACCCTTTTCACAATAAAAATATTACTATCATGAGCATACAGCATCAATTTGAGTAGTTTTAGAAAATATGTCTGGCTGTGATTTCTCAGTTTTGGATCAATAAGTACAATTGATTCTGATATCTGATAAATTTCCTACCACAACTATCTTTTGAAGTTTATTTCACATTTCACCATTAGACCAAGCTGACACCTCCAATGTTGTGTTTTCCCCCCAAGTTATACGGTATGTCTAGCAAGTTTATAACAGTGAATAACTTGATGTAAAAACACAACTTCAAAACACTTTCTGAACAATAATTTCATTAAAAATGAAGACCACCATCAAATCTACGATGAACCCCAGTCATATTCTGGCCTTACATGACTCACTTTGGAGCTGTGAATTGAGCCAATTAAGCATCACAGTGCACAAAAAGCCAGAGATGGCATGGACATATGGTGCTGCCTGGGCAATTAGTATCTGTAAATGTGGATCAGACGTTTGAAGAACAAAAAACCAAACAGTGTTTGGTTTGTTTTTTTGGGTGAAACAGCTTGCGTCCTTAAAGTTAAAACTGAGGCTGGACTGACAACCTGCGTTCTCTGTTTTTAAAATGAATCGGTAAGTGGGGAAAGTCAGATATTTGCCAGCCACTTCTTCTCAGCTCCGATGTGAAATGTAAATGAGAACAGACTAGCAGTTGAGACGTTTGAGGAAAGGATTTTCCCTTTGAACATGTGGCCCACTCAGTGAATTGTACTGTGACACAGGAAAAAAATGGGAATTCTGATTGACTGAATTTCTTGTTCTGAAGTTTAAATTCAACTATAAGGACCTAGAGAGGTAAAATAAATCTCCTTAAACTTGCAGAAGGGAGCCTCGTGAATTTTACAAAGAAAACATCTCTTAAAAAATACCTTTTTAATGGTTTACCTCTCACTCAGTACGCTCCTGCACCCTTCCCCCTTTAGGCTACTTGGGTAAAGCCTTTGGAAGAGATGATTAAAATTAATATTGGCTCAAGATTGACAGCAAACCCCATTTGATGTGAGCCACAAAGAGGGTACAGGCTTTTGGCTAGCTTTCTGGCAGTTTCACAGGCACCACAAACCCTAGTTTATTCCTCAGTGAGAGTGCTGGGGAGATAGGATGAAATGGACAGGCTGAGGATTTGTATGTTTCTCACAGAGCTCTACTCTGGTTATCTCTTGACAATATGCGTGACAGCCTGTGCAGGACTACAGAGAGCCCGACGCACATATAGCAGAGTGTGGAGGCATATAGTACCAGCAATTCTCTGTCCTCGGTTTGCACCTCTGCCAATGTGGGCAGCTTCTTCGTTTGGGTCCTGATGTAGCACCTCTGATGTTCAGCAAACCGTATCCCAGTGATCCCCTGTTAAAAAAGAAAAAGAAATGAAGGGGAAACTCAGAAATTCAGATATATGTATCATTCATTAGCCGCCTCTGATGTGGTTATCCCATAAGAACAGGGGCGTTAGTTTCAAAACGCTCCGCTTTTTGATGATAATCAAAGCTGTTAAAAAAGTTAAAACCTAATGAGTAAGAAGGGGTGTGTTTTGATCTTTTCTTTTCTTTTATCGTACTTTAAAATTGATGACGGCTCGGCCCTAATGCTCCTCCCGCTTTAAAGCTGACTGAAGTGAGGAGGTGGGTGTGCTCTACTGTAGCTGTATAATGCTTCATGGCAGGGCGTACGGCACAGGACAGCCAAGTGACATTGTCGAGAATGAAGTGTTTTCTACAGAGAGTGCCCCCATTGAATTAGCCAGTCATAGGTCTCTGTCACTCTCTTAATCTGTGCAGTCAAGTGTGGAGATGCTCTCTTCAGCTCCAGTGGAGATGCTCCAGCATGTGGACTGTATCTCCATTCAGTCTGACACACAGAGCCTCAGAAAGCAAGAAAGATCTGTTAATTTTCTCGCCTCTATTCTGTGTTAATCTAAGATATTCAGCCAGAATAGGTCTGAAAGACTTGCACTAAATCAGATTGTATCCAATTTATTTTCTGCAGAGCTCCTCTGTATAAAATATGGCTGGAGCTACATCTGACATTGCTGCTTTAAAACTGTATCGTGTGAGATTTGTCGCATGAAAATGGACTTTATTCAATCAATATTTAATTACAGTAACACGGTGATTGTTATGATATCTGCTGTGGATCAGCTAACGTGACCATGTGGGTGTGATTTCCACATTTTTCGCGGCACTGTCACTCAAAAGGACCAGATACCAGCTGCACAATATAAAGTACAAAGTGATGGCTGTCATCATCTACCGCATGTAATTTCATCTGGAAAAAGGATGGGGCAATAATGATCTCAAGCACAAAAGCATGATGTTTATGCCAGGCTTTATTGTGATGAGTCTTTGTTTAATTTGGGTGGGCATGTCGATGAGCTGCAGCAGAAGAGAAGAGGGCAGTGCCGTGATGAGACAAAATGATTACCAGGCTTGGTCAACCAGAAAATGAAGAAAGATGCATTAACATAAGGAAGAGAAATGGAAAAAGAATGTCATTTTAATAGACGCCTGCTGAAATATCCACATGTGCAAACTATGAGCCTTAGAGAACATGTCACTGCATGAATCTTTCAGTTCATTCAGAGCCACAGTTGCAGGCCGGGATTAGTCAGCTCTCTACTTTGATAGAATGGTCTATCGCCATACATTTATCTTTTTCTTTGATTTATTCTTTTGCTTTGAATGTTAACGCAAAGATATCCAACTACATCAGATTTTATGTTGCAGCAAACCTATTGTATTAATCGTAACGGCATTATTTTTCAACCTTTCATCAAATCAATCATATATCTAAATAACTGTCCTATTTTTGAGGTTATTGATAGTCCTTCTCACACACTGAATGTCACTGTCCATCACAGACATTCAACAGGGTATTGCGTTACCATAGGCTATTCTCAGCATCATCAGTGGCTTTCCTGCAGTCATGAATTAAAAACATGCTCCAAAGAAATTTTAGATGGATGAACGCTGGAGGCAAGTTTTGATGCTTCAGCTTCATTTGCTGCAAGACGTGGAGTCAGTAGAGCGCACAGCAGCAGAAAAGAAAGGTTGGATTCTTTTCTTCCCAAAGGCTACTTGGACCGAAATATCCTTATGGCTGAAGGTTATCCTAAAGAAAGATGTGTATAAACCTACAAACGGCATTTTAGATGATTTGTAGAGGCTAAGTGTGGTGATTTCTTGGTTTTAGAAGCTAACTGATGGTTAACAGTTGTGAAAATAAGGAAAAAAATATGAGCTAAATCCAATTACAGTCTATATGTTTTATTTAAAACAAAAGGGCTCAGCTCAACAGCTGTTTCTTCCAGCATCTATGTTGATTTATTGATGCTGGCTACTTCAGGCTTCAGGCTAGATGCCATTTGAAGGTAAGAAGCCGAAACTGATTACTGATAACTTCTGCAGAATAAACAGGGCCAAATCTCCCAGTAGCTGCCGGCCTCTCAGCACCGGTATTGGGATGTGTCGAAGGGGGGTTACCTCTAATCAAAAAGACTGGGCAGTAAATGAAAGAAAACTTCACCTGCTCCTGTTTAACATACCACTGCAGTGGTTATCTTCAAAGAAAGAGAATATTAATCCTCTGCTTTTATCTCCCAACCCACCAACATATAAGTTAGGCCAATTGCAACTCTGGAAAGGATGTAAATGAGTGTATGAACGTCTTCTCCAGAATGTCTATAACATATCCACCATGAAGCTTCCTGGCCTCATGGAGGTAAGGTGTGGAACTCCTTCTGGAAGTTTATTTCATTTCCATCATTCATGGGTTCAAAGTAACTCAACTGGAAAAGGACCAGAAGTAAATGTCACCCTGGTCAGAGTCACTGCTAGAAGACTTTTTCAAACAAGGTGCCTTGTGCTCAAATGAAGAAAACTACAGTGAAACACTATCAATGATATCTTGGACCAACGGGCACTTTTCCTTTTTCTTCCCTTTGTTTTATGGTTCACCGGAAAGCCAAAAATCATTCCTGTTACCCAATCATTCAAACTGAACCAGGAACAAAGTCAGATATTTACAAAACTGCTGTGAAGAAACTTCTGTTTTGTGGTGTTTTGTAGACCACAGGGAGCTTTTCTTTAAAGTGATACTGTGCAACTTTTGGCCACTAAGGTGCTAAACCTGTAACTTCCTACAGGCCACATGATCTTGCAGTAAAATTAACCAGTCTAACTTCTTTCGGTGCTCCCCAGACACCATATTTACCTCCTTATTTTGTTCAGATTTGAACAATTTTCACAGAAAAAGTAGCATAAGGCACAGCCCGCTGTGTTTTATAGCTGTAGAGCAAAGCGCTGCATGTCACATGATCATGAAAGATCCGCTCATGCCAAGCTGCATGTCTGGTTCCTGGAGAGGGCAGCCTCCTCTGAGTGCTGATGTGTGTGAAACATTGCATTGACCCCATAATCATCCATTAATACTCACATTAGGCTGATAATGGGGTCAAAATTAAATTTTGGGGGGAATTACAGGTTTACGACCTCTGGTGGACGAAAGTTACACAGTACCTTTAACTATCAGCTCCTCTGTTCTGTGTAACCCCTGCATAAACCAAAGCCAGGAGATCCTAGAAGTCCATCAATAAGGGTTTTTCCCAGCTTTTTCATCAACATGAAGAGATTCATCTGTGATGCAACTATTTGTTAATTTGACCAGACATTGTGAGTGATTGCATGTATTAGTTGCTTTTACAAACCAAGCTTATATACAATAAGGGAATTTACCAGCTGCCCATACATTACTGTGGCATTCCTATCTATGGTGCATATTTAATCAAAGCAATAACATGTTGTTTTTAAGGGAGCTTCCCAATCCATATAACAAGCAAAAATAAATAGTCATCTGGAAGCTCATCAGTCTTTCAAGGACATTTTACATTCTGCTAGTTTTTGTTTATTTCTTTCCCTTCTAATTTTGTACCAAACAGCCATTGTAAAATAATGCTGCCTTAAACTTTGAAAAGCATGTTACATCTACAACTTTAAGTCCTTTGGAGGTCATTTCATCTTCTGTTCACTATTCACGGCGCCACAAATGTTAAGCGGGATGCCCAAATGTCATTGCTTTAGTTTAATGTTACCCTGTATAGTGAAAAAAAACAACATTTCAGCTTCAGCATTGAAAATATTTTCATGCAATAGGAGGTCAAATTGGGATCAGAGGTCAGGCTTAAAGTACCAGGTACTAGTAAAAGCACAAGGCTGCTGCAGGGACCTACAGTGAGATCCGTGTGACGCATAATAGAATGTGTTAGTCCACAGCACAAGGTCTCCTCACTTAGTAGAGGGATATTTATTCACAAACACGGTGTTTTCAAGCCTTGGCAATATCCCAAGTGTCTAGTTTTATGGCCTTGTAGGGAGAGCTGTGTTCAGAAATATATTGTGCATTCTATGCTCGCTGTATCTACAATTCTCTTCACTCACACGATTCCTGCATGTTTCTCTTTTCTCCTTTCATCTCATATGACACCTCACATTTGTTCTTGAGTGTCATGGATTCAAAAATTCAATAACAAGACTAAGAAAGATAACTACACTGCATGTACAAAGAGAGCAGCCATACGTGAGCAGCACCAAAAGTAAGAGATTGAAGTTTGTGAAACTGTCAACAAACATTTTTTTTCATTGATTATGCTCGAGGATTGAACAACTTTATGTAAAATCTCAGACCATTCAGCCAAGAAAAGTGTCACTTTATAAGGCAAAAAAGACTGCTGTTAGGAGGTTGGAAGATGTTGGTGGGTTACACATGATTTGAGCAGGAAACAGAGATCATTATTTGTTTGACCTTATTACTTTAATAAGGCTGTTTTGTTTTCACAAATCAACAAATTGGTAGGAAATGTTTTTTTTCTTGTGACAAACTGTATTAGTTTTGCAATTCAGGTAATCAGTTGCAAGTTACGTAATAAAATACAGCTATTGTTGACATTGTTACATACCTGCACATTCATTATGTTATCAAATACAAACAGAAGAGAAATGATTAAAAACAAAAGATGATAATAATAATAATGATAAGAAAAAGCATTTATCTTTTGCTCTTCAGCAGCCAAGTCCTGCAAATCAGTACACACGTGTAGATCACCCAGCTAGTGAGCTGGCAGAGGACACCATTTATGTTGTCGTTAGTTCTCACATTTTGAGTTGGTGGGTGGAAAAAAAAAAACAAAAAAAACAAAACAAAACAAAAAAAGAACATCACAGTTAAATGCATATTGCGCCTTGGTGATAATAAGCATCTGTCAGCTGCAAAGAACTGTGCCGGCTGAACACAGCTGTGCAGCACAGGTGATGCTACAGCCCCATCAGCTGGCTTTCATCTCGGCTGAAACTGCTGCTTTTGAGGAAAATTTGTGAACATGTTGCTGGGTTTGATGCTACAATATATAGGCCTATTGAAGAGTCACCATATTTTCATAACATCTTCAGTAAATTATACCCTATTAACAGAATTTATGCATTGTTTATTGAAAAAATGAACGCCATAAAGCTTTTTAAACAAGATTTTCCTTCCATCATTATTATAGCTATCATTATAATCGGCCTTCTTAGTTCCATATTATAAACTATAAGTTAGTAGTGAAGAGTTAGCTCCCTATTATCTTTACTCTGATGTATCAAATATGCAATAGAAATTTCGAAAGGGTTTTCATATTTTGTAATTCAAAAATACCCCTTTAACAAGTTTCTTTAACTCCTTAGCCCAACCTAAAAAAAAAATGGGGAGAGAAGTCCAATTTTTTAAATATGAAGTCTTTATTTGGCCCTTTAACAAAATGTGGGGAAATAATTAACAGAATTTTTCTGTCCATATCAACCATTTATTACCAAATGATATGTCAAAATTATTTATAGTCTCCTGCTTCCTGGTGTCCATTAGGGAGGAGAAGACAAGTATCATATTGTGTACAACAGCGTTTTGAGCAAGGTTTTTACCAAAAAATGATGCAAAATGAATCAGAGACGGCATGTATCAAATATGATACGTTTTGCATTAAAGGGTTAAAAGGAACTTAGTTACTACTTTTAAAGATCAGTAATCCTGTAAATTAAAGTAAATTACTTACGTTGCAAGTTGTAAACTGGCACTGAAAAATTATGCATAATTCAAATCCCTAGGCATCTGACATGAGTTTTCATGCTTTTTTTCCCAACATATTAACTCATCACATTATAATTTTATTTAAGAAAGAGCCACTAATGTTATTGTTGTGTATACGTTTCATATTTAAAAACTTATGCTAACATTATCAACACTGACATGGTAACAAGTCCATATATCTACAACATTACCAGAGGGACACCCTTCAAGTCCCAAACTAATGCTGTGTTTTGAAAAGGTATGTGACAAGTTACATTACTGTCATTTAGCAAAGCAAGTTGTCTTGCCCAAGGACACGACAGGTGACTGAGGTGGGAGTGGTGGGATTCAAACAACCCTTTGAATCACCCTTCAAATCACTGAATGACACCCCTACCACCTGAGCCACCTGAACGTCTGTTTCCGGCATCAGTATGTGATCAGGTCGGAGTGAAGACAAGTTTCTGAGTGGACCATCACTTTATTCCATCCAGATGTAACTGTTAAGGTCTTTGGTATTCACAGAGAAAACTTTAAGCCAAAATATCTTTAAGTCAACATTAATATTTAAACATAAACCTTAAAAACCACCAAGTGAAATGTTTCTGTTGCTTTATTCTTAATTAGATTCTTAATTTGTTGCGGCTTTCATGTGGAGCACACTCATTTGTCCTTTATCTTTGAAACTTTAAACAGAAAGAAGCAAAGGTCAAATTTACATTTCCCCCCAGTCTTTCAGGTTGACTCAAGATCAAAGTTATGGAAATAACTTTAATTTCTTTGTCCTTCTCAGAAAGTCTCTTTCTAAAAAGGAGATGTGTTGTCCAAAGACTTGGTGGTTTCATTCTCTTATTTTCTAGTTTCTTACAGCCCCCAGGCTCAACGGGGATTGTTTTAAAGATGCTTTGATTTTAGTAAGACATTCCCTTTTTATACTAAAATATGAATTCAAACAGAGCAGATTCTTACACTTAGTGTAATTTAATACAAGTTTTGTCTGAGTTTTTGTCACAATGAGGTTCGAATTACTCTGCTCAGTCAGTTGTTGCTGCAGTTTTTTCACAGTGGAGCACAGAATCAAACAAATCTCCTCCAGGGATGAGCTCCACCAAAAGGATGTGGAACAAACAACAATGCGTATTCATGCATGGATGTGACACACACACACACACACACACACACACACACACACTGGCTGAGAAATAGAGTCAGACAGATTTCTGAGGTTAAAGTTTTCCCCATGTTGTGCTGGTTTTCATCATTGATTCATTTTAGATTCACAAAGACCAAAAACAATGGCCACTCAGTGCAGGTTTTTGTTTGAGATGAAGTGTATCCTGTAACATTCAGCCTTGCAACCCAACATTTCACAGTAAATAATGGTGTAAGAGTAAGAGCATTCATTACCCAGTCAAGCAGCACGCTCCCTTCTCCGAGCTGCAGCGTTTGCACCTCCTGCTCTCCAGCAGGATTTAGGAATGAAAGGTGAGTTAATGAGTTCTGCAGGAAACAAAATTGCTGCTGAAGAACGCGCAAGAAACAAATAGAAAAAGGTTCTTAATGGTGTTTGTCTCTGTATGGTTAAGAATTTGCTGTACAGAATTAGTGGAGAGGATCACTTCTTTCTTTCTTTCTTTCTTTCTTTCTTTCTTTCTTTCTTTCTTTCTTTCT
>JAVQJG010096124.1:0-13410 GCA_036024015.1 Craterocephalus amniculus | reverse complement strand
CCTGCGACAGACTGGCGAACTGTCCTGGGTGTACCCCGCCTCTCGCCCCTTGCCAGCTGGGATAGGCTCCAGCACACCCGCGACCCACTTGGATTAAGCGGTTCAGAAAATGGTTGGTTAGTTTGAAAAGGATGTGAAGGATTTAACCTGGAAAGTAGAAACTGTTAAAAAAATATAGTTGGTTGAAAAGTACATTTGTGAAATACAGAAAAGAGCTGTACGAAATGGAAACTTTTGACATTTAATGACAGTCCACTTTTAATATCATAATGTTTAAAAAACAAACATAAAATCAGCTGTTCTTCTCACTAAAATGTAAGAATTGGAATAAAATGCAGAATGTTGGATCAAATGCAAATTAAAACATTTGCAATGCTGACAGGCTCATTTTATCTTAATTTGAATATGACTCGGAATCACATGCTTTGATATCACAGTCTCCTTTATGTTTCTATGACTTTGCATGAACAAAGTCCACAAGAGGTTAGAGTGCAGATGTAAAAAAAATGACCCCTAAACTTTCTCTCTCTTTAGGAAAGGTGTTAAAGCTAAAGAAAGATGCTAAATGAAGTTGTTAAAACTCAATGATTATGTAAAACTTTTAGAAGAGAATAATGTTCCAAGTGTTACTTCTTGTTTGAACAAAGGAACACATACCAGCAGGTTTTCTTTCCTGGAGTGACTTGTTGAATTTTTTATCATCAGCAGAAAGAATGGGGCTCATGTTTCAGCAAGATGAATGACTGCAGGTAAAAGAGGTCTTCTGGGTACTGGAGGTGGACGTACTGTATACTACCATGATCAGTGAGGGTGGATGGAAAACAGATGGATCCTTGCTGCATCAAATATTAAAGACAGTTCTACCTAATGTCTACATTAACAACTGAATTATTATGAAATGTGGTCTTTTATTAATGTGATTGTAGAGAATCATTTAAAATCTTTACTCCATCATTTTTGTAACTCGTGTTCAGTGGTTTTATCGACCTCATATTGAACAAATACAATAAGCACCAGCAACAAATGACTCAATATAGATACAGTGGATTTGTCATAGATGTGCAATTACAAATGACAATTCTTTCTTAATCTTAGTCATTTCAAGAAGTTATACTGTTTAATAATTCAGCTTCATTGATTCACATAATGCTAGTGGTGAAATGAAAACATGCAAGATGCAAGAAGCATCTTTATCTAACAACCAATAAATGTAAAGATTATGGCATGTCATGGGACATACCCATGACATGCCATAAACATAAGCAGATCAAATCATTTGGATCTTGTTTCAGAGCTTGCTTTGGCATTTCCAGAGTGGAAAAACCAGATAGTCTGAGCATTTTCAATAATTCAACAGAATGTAAACGATTAACCGTAGCCATTAGCAGGAGGAGAGTGCATATGTCAGTGCATCTGTTTATGGTCAGAAAATATGATCATTCATTTTGATAATCAGATCTGCAGCATTTATGTGCATTGTCTGCACAATAGGCTACACCCTGCGCTGTCATTTGTTTACACACCACTACATCAAAATGGTGGTTGGCTTTCATACTGCAAGCATCTGCCTTCGGTCTTTGCATGTCAGGTCTTCTGCTCACATTGTAGCGACATCATTTCAGTTTGCTACCTTCTTACTATGCTTTCTATTACCTTCAATATGCACAGGTGTAAATTAATGAAATAAATCAGATTTATGTACATACATGAACAAGGACATTGGAGTATTGGGAAGGAATCCAGGCATGTTAATCTGATTTCTTATAATCAGATAACTGCTTTTATGTGACATACTGTATCAGATAACTTTACACTGATCACTTAATAATCGGATGACTCCAACAATCAGATAATGTTCTAATATTTTGTGTGCATGGAAATAGACTCAATGTTCTGTTTTTGAACTTGTATGTTGGCTTTCATGTATATCAAATTTTTACCCAGCATTCATCTCCACCATTAGGTTGAACTTAACAACTAGATATGAAGTTATCTGGAGCTTCAAGTAGTATTTTAGAAGTGTAAACTGTGACATAATACCGAGAATTTTATGCATGCTTACATTCAGAATTTCAGTAAAATTAAAGAAACAAAGAGAAATTATTCCCATTTAAAAATCATAGATGGAACATTAACTGAGACAGAAGCATATGCACACAACATATTACCTTTACCAGCTCAGGTTAGGTGGAAAAGTGTGTTGTTTTTCACTCTTCCTTCCTCAAGACCTTCAGGTGTAGTACAGTAAACACACCTCCTGTAGGGCTCCTCCCACACCCGCATATAAGCTTGCCACACCTGTAGCATCAGCAGCAGAGCCTCTTCCACTTTCCACCTGAACTCTGTCTGGAGAAAAACCTGGTAAGAATATTTTCTCTGAATAATTCTATTTGATCTTATTTTTATTTTTGTAATTCAGCTTTTTAAAAGACTCTAGATTTAGAAAATGTTTGGGTATTCTATTGGGCCATTTATTAACATTAATAGTGGGAATTTAATTAAAAAAAAGATTCACTGATATGAATCTAAATTCTTATTGCTAGAAAATGATCCAAAAACTTTTCTCCAGCAAATTTGGCTAATTCCATAAGTTTACTGTAATTGTAAAATGGTCTGTACGGCCATTTGTCAGCTTGTGATGATATCAAAGACTGAAATGACAGTCCACTTCCTGCTAAACAAAGTCTGTCCTTGTGCCACTGGAATTCCCTCTGAACATTTTCTAGATCATTTTCCCAAGCTCTATCTTTCATCTGAACAAGGACGGCCTGTCTCCTGCTGGGTCCTTTGTAGTGTTGTGGGAACGGTGTTGTGAGGATCAGGTGACGGAGACACTGAGAGGTTCCCTTGACCACTAATCTGCCACTGAAACCCTGCACACACACACACACTCACACACACAGAGACACATTCAGAGACAAGGCAACACTGTCCTGCACTACATTTGACATACGAACAACTGTTGGTCATGCTTGAAGTCCAGAAAGTAATGTGAACACCTGTTTTTACAAACTAACATCACTGAGGAGCGTTATCTGCATAGCAACTACACATGATTGCAGTTACATATTAAAATGATGTACTTCAAGCGTCAAACATTTTCTATCATTCTTTCTGCTTTTATGAAGTTCTTGAATCTAACCTGAATCTCATTATCATTTTAAAAGGCAATGAAAGTGTCCTCAGCCTCCCTGAGAGGCTCTTCTTTGACGTGAAGCTGAGCTGCGATCAGTTACTCTTAGATTTCATGCCTGCGTGAGTTGACGTTTTATTTGCGCACAGCTGAGAATGGCTCACTAAAGCCAAGCGGCTCTGATCATAAATTTTTTTGTCATCTGAGATGCAGATGGTTGGTTTGATTGGCTGATTCATCGAAAGACTCCTGTCATCGTTTCAAAGAGCGAGGACATGCGTTTTAGCCTCTCCTTGTATTTCCATTAAAAGCTGGACAAATGAGAGAAAAAAAGCACTTTCTCTCAAGAGCTTTTCTGCAACCAGATCTCAGCTTTAAACGACTGAAAAAGGTCAAACCATCTGGCTTTTCACTTTGTGTGTTTTCGTCATGGTGTTCACCTCATCTGTCTGCAGAACCGCCAACCTTTAAGAGTTTTAGAGATATAGCAAACTGATTGAGCTCATGTTCATGTTGTACTGGAAGAAACAATCTTTGTTCATTTTCCACTTTTGTTTTTGTTTTTCCAGGTTTTTGTGTCCTCTAATATCATGGCATCCAGCATCTCAGTGAGAAGTTTCTCCACGAACCGTCAGCCCTCGTTTTCCAGTCGGTCTTTGATGGACACCAGCCGGGCTCGCTCCCGGGCCTCCGTCTCCTTCGCTGCAGCCAGCCCGCTGACCCGTTCGGCATCTATCAGCCAGGATCTCAATGGCCCACTCAGCCTCCAGCTTAATGGACTGCACGGCAACAGCGCCAATGAGAAAGAGGCCATGCAGAGTCTCAACAGCCGCCTGGCCAACTACCTGGACAAGGTCTAACACCCAACACCGTTACATGGACAGGAAAAGGAAACTCTACATCTAGCAGTAACCTGACACACTTTCCTTCTCTTTGTCCCCTTCAGGTGCGCTCACTGGAGCGCTCTAATGCGGACCTGGAGATGAAAATTAAGCAGCTGATGCTCGACCGCATTCCCAAAGGTCACGATCTTGATTCGATGATGGCACAGGCACATGCTGTTGAGCAAGAGGTGGGAGGAAAGAAAGAAGCCCTCAGCCACACACAGAGCGCTTCCTCATCAAAAGTCCGAAGCAAGAGTCAGAGCTTCACATGAAATGAATCAACAAAGCTCAAGTGTATGAGAGCTGTCTGTATTTTACATAGACAGAAAGAAATGCAAATAGCAGCTAGTGTTTGACTTGTTCCAAATGGAAAGAAGACACGGTTAATGATTATGTTGCCTTCGTAAGACACAGACAGTTCAGTTGTAGTTTAATGAGAACTGACTACTTCTACATCTAATGTAGCCATTATTAATTTCACTATTCAGTGTTACAATAACTGAAATATTCACTTTGGTCACAAAGCATCACATGTACTGTAGAAGAGTGAAGGTCATGTGGCGGCTGTACCTGAGGTGGAAGAAGAGGCATTTGCCGGTCGAAACCTTCCTCAGACCTTGGACAAGAGACCGAACCCCATGTTGCCTTCAGTGTGTCCACTGGTGTGCGAATATGTGTAGATAGTTACAAAAAAACCTAACCAAAACCCCCAGAGTGTTATGAGTCTGCCTCCCAGAAGTCAGAAGTGCTATGTAATTGTGTGTGTGTGAATGGAATGAATGGGGCTTTGGGTGATCTAAGACTATATAAATTAAAAATTAACCCATGCTCATTTTTGCCAGGTGAGGAAGAAGACCTTGGAAAATGCCAGACTCATGTTAGAGATTGATAATGCTAAACTGGCTGCTGATGACTTCAGAATCAAGTGAGTGATTAATGATTACACTACATCATGAAACACTTTGCTCTTTTGTGATAAAACAGCAAAACATTGTCAATTTCCCCAGTAATTGTGTGGTGGGCACTCACATTTAGTCTAGCTCTTCACCCAACCTGTGAAGGTAAATCCCACCCCTACGTTAGAGGAAACTACTCTGTCTCTGACTGAATCACTGGATGCACAGTTACATAAATATATTGTCTTTAACAATAATAAAAAACTTTAAATGGTTTAAATTCTACATGAGCCCAAAATAAACAAAACTAGAAGCAAAAGAGCTCACAAACAAATGCTCAGTGTACCTGTTATGTGGGAGTTTTTGATTACTCAACCCTGTAAAGCATCCAAGTAAAAATACCCTGGAAAACAAAGAAAAAACAGTTAATAGTAAAGATAAAATGTTGGTTATCGTCTTTTGCTGTTTGTTTTTTTCTGTACTTAACAAGGTGGGAAACCGAGCTGGTGATGTGTCAGTCTGTGGAGAGAGATTGTGTTGCTCTGAAAAAGGCGAAAACCGACCATGAGCAGATCATCGCCTCACTAAGGGGAGATTTGGACAGCCTTAAAGAAGAACTCTACTTTTTAAAGAAAAACCATGAGGAGGTTTGCCATCTATGTTCTTGTATACAGATTTATCATTTACTTTTTGTCATTTGTATCCAGAATTAATTGACCTGTTACTCTTTTAGTATTATGTAAAAAAAAACAACACTTGCTTTGCTCAGTACTTGGACTCATTTCCACTTTGGCCCTCTCTTGTATTTTCTAACCTGGACTCACAAGCGGCACGTTGTTTGCTTGACCTAATTAAATGGTCTCAGTAGATTTTTTTTTCAGAGCCAAAGTAGAAAAGGATGTGGACAGAGGACAAAAAGGAGGGAGATCTAGAAAGATAACAAAGATAAACGTACCCCCTTGCAGCAAATGATGGACTGAGTTCTCTTTTACTGAAACGAGACCATACACATTCGATTTTATACCCTTTGTATCACGCTAGACTAATATTGAATATTGAGAGAAATGTTTAGGATTTTAGCTTCTGCTAAGCCTGCAACACACTATGCATGCTAAACATTCATGCAATTCTTATTTCATAATTATTTGTTTGCTATTTGACTGCTGTCTGTACCCTGGATGCTGTGCAGAAAGCTCTGAAATGGTGACTTTATCTCTTAAACTATGGATTGCACTGTTAATGCATCTTTGATTGCTACTCTACAATCTATGCTAATGCTTTGCACTTTGGACATTCCCCTCAATTGAAAAAGAGAAACAGTATCTCATTGGTTTTAGTTTAAATCTAGATCTCAGGTGTCCCCTCATCATTTGCCCCTGCAAAGTTACTGCATGAAATATAAAATTTACCCTTTTATTAGAAAGAATTTAAACACACCACATTAGATTTCTGTTAATACTAACACAATGTCACACAGAAGGGAGAGTGAAGGGAGCATACTATGTAGCAATCAGTGGATGTGGGCTGAAAAGCCCGGGGTAAGGTGAGCTCTGACCTATCAAGTATTCATGATGAACTCCTGAATAATAAAAAAGCTGTCACATCCTACCTCCACCCTGCGGTGTAGGTTTCACAAAACTGCTCTCTGTTCCTTATGATGCCGGTTTGCACATATACAGTATGTAAACAGGATTCAGAAGTAACTTAAAGCACGTATTTCAACCATAATAATTTAGAATAAACTTGTTTACAATTTGACAGTGTCCAAAAACCTGAAGAATACAACTTTATGCCCTTACAGGAACTTGAACAGATGATGTCTCGCATTGCCAGAGATGAAGTAAATGTGGAGGTCGACTCAGCCAGTGCACCAGAGCTGGGCAGTATCCTGTCTGAGCTGCGCTCCCAGTATGAGGGAATTGTCAAGAAGAACAAGGAGCAGGCGGAGCAGTGGTACCGCAAGAAGGTGTGGGGAAACATAAGTTGCCAGATTCACAGCCCCCCTTGATTTACAGTTTATGCCCAGTCCATGCAGCCTGTACAAAGATACATTTGCTTTTTCTTCACGTTCAGCTTGAGATGGTGCAAAATGAGGTGAAGGAGAGCAACGAAGCCCTGAGAGGAGCCCAAGGAGAGCTGACCGAGAGGCAGCGCTTCCTGCAGACTCTGGAGGTGGAACTGGAAAGTCTGCACAAACAGGTGAGCCCCAGGAATGCAGAGGTTAGAAGAAACATATCATTAGGACGCTTAGTGAAAGTGTCTATGCACATAAAGGTTTGTGGCTCCTTGATCCAGAAATTGAACAGCTAAAAATGATCATGTGAGTCAAATCTCCACTTTGAAGCTAAACAAACAAAACTTTCATGTAAGCACTGCAAACACAGTAACTGGGATTCTGAGATGAATGTTATGAGTATTAACTAATAACAACGTCTACCTGTGTTATGGTTTTGGAGAAAAGAGAGATTACTTATGTAAGATATTAGTAGGATGAGAAAACCCATAAAGGAATTCAGATTCAGTCTAAACTTCACCCTGCGTCCTTTGAACATTTCCACACTGCTGCATTGTACCGTCTGGGAAAAAAAGGTTTGTTTTTCTTACTGGTAATCCCATGTTGATGGTGAACATGTTCTCCCACGTTGATAAGACACGCAAGGGCATCAGGGATTCAGTTGCTAAATAGTATAGGGGTGAGTTACAGCGGGATTAGGAGTAGGTGTTTGCTCCATGTACCAAGGCCTTGTTGGTTTCCAGGTGTCTGCTGGCCTGGGAGGAAATTTCAGAATCAGGAGACATTCTTGAGGTTTGATTTCCTTTCACAAAGCAGGTCTGATGAAATGAGACAGGGTTGACTGCTTATAACTTTGTCAGCACAGTGCAGTCGCTGTCCTGAATGTAATAGCAGAATCCCAATTTTATCATGTATCCCACGTTGGTAGTCCTAATTTCTATTATCATGATCAGGGTCATTAGAATCATTATGCTGAAATCAGGAAGGTCAAGTTTGCTGTTCTCTTTTTGCCCACTCAGATAGCAGCTCTGGAAGGAAACCTGGGTGAGACGGGCCAGAAATATTCTTCCGAGATGGACCGGCTTCAGGCCACCCTGAGCCAGATGGAGGAAGACCTCTCCCAACTCCGCCTAGACATGCAGCGAACCAAGACCGACTATGAGCAGCTCCTCCGCATCAAGCAGAACCTGGAAATGGAGATCGCTACTTACAGGCGCTTGCTGGAGGGAGAGGAAGCGTGAGTTTTGTAGTTATACATGTAATACGGTTTTATTGCAAGTGCCAAAAGAAACAAAAATAGATGGGAATACAGCAACGTCTGGCAACAATCAAACATATTTTGTGATAAATAAAGCTTAACCCAGCTGCAATAGTTTATTTGTAAATGGCAGTAATAACATCCCGCTCAATTATGCATCGACTGTGTGCAAACTCCACTTTGAAGCTTCAGCAATTCTTCTGTGGAAATGTTACCACATTTGCTTTCTCAAGCAAAAATATGACACCTCTCCTGACCTGTTCAGCAGCAGATCATCTCAGTGGATGTTGATGAGGGCTGTGAATGCTGGTGTTTCATAGCACTGACAATCATACATCACAAACCTGAGGAGAGGCTTCTGACTGTAGTTTGTGCCAGTGTGGTACTGCACCCTCAGATGCTGTTGCTGCTGTCTTTAACATCATTGTTATGGCAGCAGATGGCAAACTTGTTCAACAAGAGCCGAGGAACTTAAATGAGACTAAAGAACGCTCCACAATATGAATACCTGTGTGTCTGAGTAGATCAGTGTTCAGGAAGCAGTGGCATGTTTGGCTCTTTGTGCACAATCCATCTCTTATGATTCCTTAACTTTCATTCATTTGGAGCTCAGTTAAAGTTTCAAGCATAATTACACTTATAATGACAAATGTGTGTTTTATTTGCCAATAACATTCATTATATACAAGGTCGAGGAATGTACACTAGCATCAGCCTTGTTTTATTGTAGTTTAAAGGTAATTCTTATTTTCCTTCTTTCCATCAGTGTCAAAGAAGTTCCTCCTCCACCTAAAAGTAAGTGCCTTTTCTTTTTTACTTTTTTAAACAGAAGTATTTATTGTATCATGAAAATATTTAATCTTTCTGTAATTTTCTGATCATAACTTAAAAAATTACAGCTTTAGCATACCCTTTTTTGATAATTATGTTGATACTTATGCGCCTATGTTTGATACTTGGATTAAAACAAACCACTTTCAAACATTGAAAAATAAGGAAATTTTAGGGCAAATGTCAAGAAATGTGAACAAGGTACCTAGCAGCAGAGTTGAATTTTGATTAATATACATTTGTCAGTGCTCTGATGAGACAGGCAGACAGAGGCATAATTACAGCTCCATAAAACTTAACAATGCAAACACTATTAACAGCTCAGCTCCTATGGCGACAGCGGTGGGTGTGACAGCATTTATCCCCACGTAACAGTCATTCTGACTCATGTTGCTGGGTTAGCAAATAGAAGACTGTTTTGAAAATGTTCATCTTTTGAATCACCAAAAAAACATCAACAAGCTGATGTATGTGAGGACCAATGAAGGCTGCATTTAAAAAGCCAGTTTTGTAAAGATGTTTATTCAATTATGATCGCAAACATGGAAGTTAAATTTGCCTCACTGTTTTTGTCATTTGTCATTTCTTCTCTGTGCAGAGGAGCCTGATGTCCGCACCAGAAAGATTGTGAAAGTGGTGACACAGACGATGATCAACGGCAAAGTGGTGGATGAATCCAGTGAAGTGGAGCAGATTGAGGAAACCAAGAAATAGAAAAAAGGGAAAAAGGTTAGAAAGAAGATTTGAAGCCTAAAGGTGAATGAAATAGATTTATTTTACTGGAAAAGAAATAAGAGTAGTAAAAACTTTAAAAACAAATTTTACAATTGTTAACCTACATATTAATTGTTTAGGTGTAGAACTGACATTTTAGTTTTATGTGAAAAGTGTGTTATGAATGGGTTTTTCTGGGGGTAATACTTGACAATGAATATTTTGCAGTTGTAGAAAAACGTTTCCTGACGATGATGCTAAGATTTTATTTTTACAATTAGATTGGGAAAAATAAAATGCGTTTGCTTGAAACTTAAGCTAGAAATCAGTGTAAAGGGAACTAACAAATACTATCATACTAATGAAAACCTGTGTAGTTACATATTTATTTCTTGACATGGTGAAGTTTACTTTAGTAATTGCACGTCATACCAAGAATATCATTGAACTGTTTTTTGACTGTATTCTGAAAATAAAAGTTGCTTTGACCCAGAGATGTTGTCTGAAGTCAGTGAATGGCATCATGAGATGTGGAGACTGCAGGAACATAACTGTAGCTGTCAGCATGGACAGAAAGTGTCAGTGGATTGTAACGTTAACCAAGTTTTTGGCTGCAAAAGGCTGAACTTACACTGCATGCTAACGTTATATGTGTACGTAGCAGTCCTTTTACAATCCAGGATTACCCTAAGAAGCAGCTACAGCAAACACAAAAGATGTGTTATTTTCAACGTTTTGCGGAATAATCAGCTCACTTGCTGCTCCAGACTATGTGTGGCTCAGTACACTACTGCAGATATAAGAACACATCATCAGCAAATGGCCACATCGATATGTTATGCCCCCCTGCATCTGCTCTCTGAAGCCCAGCCTCACCCTTCACCTGTAAAGCTGAGGCAAACACCACCAAGGATGGGACATATCGCTTGAATTTTTAATCGGTTCAAACTAAAAGCATTCAGAGAGCACAAACCTCCACTAAGCCATTGTTTTTTGCAAATGATTGTGGGTATTAGTTTTTGAGTTAGAAGCTCTAAATGGAAAAATTTCCCCTTCAATTCTGTTTGCTGTCTCAAAAGTTCTTGAGCAGCTCATATATAAGCAGATGGAGGTATATCAGACAAAAAACTGCTTTATGAGTTTCAGTCTGCAGCTATTTAGAGCATAATAACACATTTGTCACTTTAAATGTCAAAGAAATGAATCAGTTAAGGAAATTTCATTGTGTGACAGTGTGTGGGTCCTCTCACCGTCTGCCTCCGACTGATGATGTGCCCTGGTTACTTGGCCACTGGGATATCCCTTTGGCTGACTGGCAAGAGCGCATGGCTTTCCCCCGGGAGGTTGTGAGATCGATTCCCTACCCAGGCCCTCTCTTCGTCCTGCCACAATTGGTATGCTACGTCTTAATTTGCAAAAAGCATTCGAGACTTTTAACCATGATACTACTCTCAAAATCAAGGTCCCTAGGTTGTTGGGGGGACCGTTTCTGATACTTTGTGCATAACGTGGTGTACCGCCTGGGGCCCCTGTTATTGTTGATTTATATCGATGATATATCAGTTGCCACACAGGGCAAATTACCTATGTTTGCTGATAATGCTTTTCTACTTGCCTCAGGGAGAAATGTTCAAGACACTGAAATTACCGTTGAAAAAGAGCTTAAGTCAGTCAACCAGTGACTAATAATAATAATAATAATACATTTTATTTAAAGAAAGCGCCTTATCAAAGCACCCAAGGACACTGTACAAACAAACATAAGTCGATAACAAGCTCTCTATACTGTTCTGGGTAAGTCTGAGACTGAGAGTAAGGCCCAATCCCAATGTTCCCCCTATGCACAACCACTAGCCCTAACTCACTATCACTAGCTCTAGAAATGAAGCCACAATGGGTAGCCTAGGGCCTTTGTAACCATCCCTAGGAATCGGGATGTTACTTGCTGGTCACTGCATCGTTTAAATTTAGGTACGTAAGCGGCTGCAAGGTAGTTCGCTAACATTCGAAACAAACATAGCTAACAGTTATTAGGAGGTAGGCTAACTAGCTTGCTAATGCTCGGAATGAACCCTAAGGGTTCTTGTAGCAATATTGTCTTGTCGCTGTTATTCTTCTTTATTATCATAGGGATGTGAAATACTGGCTACATAAGCAGTCAATATGAAAGGTAGCGAGCAACGTTAGCAGGGGCATGGCAATATGCTAACATTGCTCTCGTCGTGGACGGAAAGTGTTGTGGTTACTTGTTGCATTATACACTGTATACCTTAAAGGAGCTAAAAGCAAAATTTTTCGCCGTTAGGTGGCGTACTGTGGAGCTGTCTCAAACCAAAACAAAGCCTGTGTCAATCAATGCCTCTCTACCTCTCCCCCAACGGAAAAACCACGCCCCTCTTTTTTTTCTTTTAAAAAAAGGAAAAACTCCACTTCGCCTCACACAGTTTTACTTTATTTATTAATTTTAAAAAGAGAGCATTTTTAAAATTATGTAGGTTTATAAAACAGTATAATTTAATATTTTTCTAAAACTAATGTAAATATGACTAGTTCATGATGGGGTGTGCTTGTGCAATACAACATGAGCTGAGCTAAGAACAGCAGCTTGTTCTAATTATTCATCGTTATGATCCAAAACATACAAATTTTAAAGCTAGCCATTTTTATTTTGATGCAACTTCTTAGAGCAGCAGCAGCCTGTCTGCAGCGGCAGGTAGCAGCGAATGGCTACCGTCTGTGGGAGAGGAAAACAGAGACGTGGACGAGGTGGAGTCCGCTCCGTGAGTCACGTACCAGAAGAAGAGAAAACTGGAGTCCTTTTCGGTCTCGCCGCTCTCTCCACCTTGAGAATGCCAATTTCCTCGGCAAGTCAGCACCTGATTTTCATCGTTCTGAAGGGCTGGATTAGAACCCCCTACCTCTCTTTATATCCACTACCCCTGCATGCTTGGAGTGTTGGCACATCACTACCTTTCACAGGACCGCGCAAAATTTAGAGGTAGGACTAAAAAGTAGGGCTAGGGGGTGTATTGGGACAGGGCCTAAGACTTCTATTTGGATATCTCATGTGATATTTCATGTGACTCTGAGGGTCCTATCACTATGCTTTGTCAAAGCATAGTAGGGCGAGATTGTCAAAATCAAAACTTCCAGCAACGTCTTAAGATATTCTTAAGCAGATTCAATACAGAGAAATCAGTGACACAGTGTGGTTTTCATTCAAACGAGAAGACAAAAAACAATAAACATCAAAACAACCTTTTTGGAGTTCATATTCATTTGATACAAATATGTTTCCTAAGTTTGTTTTGAAATTTTACTATTATATTTTTTTTCAGCACACATGATCATTTCTTCCACATAGTGGAGGCCCCAAACAAAACGGTTTTCTGCTGGAGTTTGTGAAGATCCTTAATGTACAAGACCAAATGACATTAGAAGTGTAACATTTTTACCTCAACCTGTATGTATTTCCAATGCAATAGGTGAGTGTATTTTGGGCACTGATGCCTACTGTCTTGATGTTTGAAATCATTGTTATTCCTATCTTAACCAGTAGATGTCAGTAATTCTTACACACACACACACACACACACACACACACACACACACACACACACACACACACACACCCACACCCACACACACACACACACACACACACACACACACACACACAC
>JAVQJG010096119.1:0-16329 GCA_036024015.1 Craterocephalus amniculus | reverse complement strand
GGGAAAAGGATAAAATAATATCTTTATTAGTTTTGTGTATATGTGTATACATTCCCTCATTTATTATCTTATTCTTTTCCTCATTTATTCTTTATTGTGGCACTCCTATCATTCCATACCAACCTGGGACCCTGACCCTCCATGGGTCTCCAAAGAACGAGGAGGTTTCTTGAGGTTTTCACTGTGCTGAACCCCGATGTTGTTCAAATTAACATTTTTTGTCCTTTGGACATGTTGTCCTTGTTCACATGAAACCTGAATTTCCATCCATGCACTGTGTGGTTCAGTGTGTTCAAGGAGCAAGTGGAGTTATACTGAATTAGAGAATGTTTATCCTGAGAACCTTGATTTTTACTTCACCATTTTATTCATGAAACATGTCTGGGAAACGTTACAACTAATGAACTAATGAGCTTAGAGCACCGTTTGGGATAAGTAATGCCTTAAAATTCACATACAAGAACACAATGTTGAAGTAGTATCTGTCACTGTTGCACCTGTGGCCAGTAGATCCACTAAAACATGTTCATGTCTGAAAGAATTTTGGCCAATGATGGCCACCGTCCATTCACAACTGTACTTGGGTTTTGAAGTAATTTCTATGCCCATCTTCAACACTAGATGTCAATATTTTTACACACTGTACCTTTAAGTTCATCGGCAGAATGATTCTTTTCAAAATATGTAATAACATTTGTAACTGATCTTTCCTTTGTTAATACCTACTTGAAAGCTGACATTTAACACTGTCTAAGAACAGAATTAGCAGGATGATCTTTCAACAGATGTCAAAGGAAATGGTGATTACCAGAGGAAGAAGAAAACATTAATAAATTACGGCCATGCTTCTTTTGAGTTTGCTGTTTTCATCAGAACTGATTATGTCCCTTTTGTCTTGATCTCTGCAGCTATGATGAGTGTGTTGGCCCTGGTTCAACTCAGATCTACATCCCCACAGATGACCCTCCTCCATACTCGCTACTGGACCCCTGTCAGAGCAGCACAGAGTCAGAGGAGCAACCCAGTCCAAATGTTTCTCCATACTGTGGAGAGACCTCATCCAGCGCCGCCTGGCTCTCTCCCACCCACTACCCCCTGGGACTGCAGGAGCACCAACACATTGCATCCATCTCTTTCCCGCTGGAGGCAGCTCCACCTTATGAGTCAGTGCTGGCTGAGCAGGGACAGCCCCTCCCTCTTATGCCATGTGACCTTTATAAACACCAATCAGAGAGGGGGGATGATGGAAACTCCCAGCAACTCCCAGCAAACCAGATCTCATAGGACAGTTAATTTGTTTTTTCTTCACTCGAGCTCTTGGCTGTCCCCAGTTGAATTAAACTAACACTCAGATGTGGGGAAAGGGTTGTTAGGAGCAGCTGTGCCACCAAACAATGGACTCCAATGGGATGTACACATTGTCCACACATCTGCAAACACCTTGTAAGGCTCATATGTCACTGTGGACTGCACTGCAGCCAGGAAGGTCAGAGCCTTGTGCCGCCTCATTACTGGAATGACCACTTATCCCAGTGATGCTCCATCGGACAGAGACTCATCTGTTAAGTTGCCTAGTTTCGTTTTTCCCATGTTTTGAATGTTATTGTTTCTTAAATTAGGACTGGTGTAAGAATTCTGTATCATGTGTGGAGTTGAAACTACCAAATGAAAGAAAGCAGTGATTTTTAATTGTGTAGTTTAGATTATACAAGCACACCAAGTACGGTCCTTAAATTCTTTTTTTATTTGTGATCATACCTTCCTTGCATACACACCACTTATCTAAAGTCTCTGTAGGGTGTTAACATTAGAGCAGTGTGCTGTTCTCTAGCTTCCAGTGAGATGATAGATCCTAGTTATTAGAAGAGAGCTGTGATGAAATAGTTGTGACCAAGGCAACCAAAATAACCCAAGGAGGACTTTTCAGCAGTGTACGTTGTCCATATGAAAGATAATGCTAAATTCTTGAAGCATGCATTTGTCACCACAGGAGAAGCGTCTCAACTTATTCAGTGTTTGCTATAACTTTCCTATTAAGGGCTGTGGTTTTAATATCGATGCTGAAACTAGACACCAGCAGCAAAATGTAGCTCGGAGCCTTCCGCCTCATGAGGTTTGGTCAATGCAACAGAGACGTTACACAGAAAACTGTAGACTTTATCAAACCATTCCCTCACAAATGGATGCTTCTGGCATATGAGAGAATTTAAATGTATCATGATCTGGGAGCCTTTCTTGTGTCTGAGATAGCTGTTGCTTTTTTAAAAAAACTTAACCCTTTACAGCCCAACCCTAGATAAACTGGGAAGAAAAGTCAAATTTCTATAAGCTGAAGTCTTTGTTTGGCCGGTTAACAAAATTTGTGTGTGTGTGTGTGTGGGGTATTTGCCATTGATTGCCATGTGACATGTCAAAATTGTTGGAGTATAGTCTTGCTTCCTGTGATCCAGAACACAAAAATCTAATTGTATACAAATGGTTTTGAGCAGATTTTACCATAAAGTGAAGCAAAATGTCTCAGAAACTTCATGTATCAAATATGGTATGTTTGACTTTATAGGGTTAAGATAATATGCGCTGTACTTTAAAACAATACTCAAAGACATGGTAGAAAAATGCCTATACACAGATAGCTTTAGAAAAAAATCAGGCATCAAGAAATTATACAAAAAATGACCAACCATGATGAGGTGACATTTTTCCTGTTTCAGTCCAAACCCAAAGATTTCAGCCAAAAGTAATTCACGAAACAACAGTTCTGTTTTATTCTCACCATTACCAGATAGTTTGCATGCGTGGCGTTTAATATATCATTTTCCTCATCAGAAACAGCACATGTTTTGAATCTTATCGTCCTTATCAAATGTTTTTATCCTAAAAGAGCTGGAACTTGCAACAAAGGCCAAGAAAAGCAATCTCAGCTGGAGACATTTGTGATGAAAACCAAAGGGTTTTATTGTAAATATGAGGAGCAAGAGTTGCATTTAAGAGGAAAGTAATAGATTTGAGTTTTGATAAATGTAGCCATTCTGATTTATGTCTCATACTGTCTCATATCGAAGCAATTAGTTTTCAGTTATACCTAGAATTTTAAATGAAAAATATACTGTTATAGCAAGCCACAAAAAAGTGGGAAAAGGACAACAGTATAGAAAAAATAAGGTTTTATTGATAAACTAGCCCCAGCTTGAATCATAACTTCAAATCAATCTTCACAACATCCACCACATTTTTGCATGGTCAGAAGCAAAGGAGTAGTGTTTTTGTGTGTGTGGGGAGTGTGTGGTAGATAAACCTTAGTTATCCTGGAGACACTAAGACCTGTAGACACCATTAATCACCAGTTATTGAAGCAGAAAGTCCTGAGACTGAGCTTGGGTAACAATATCAATGTTGTTTTGTAAATGTATCTTTATTTGTCCAGATTGTGAATTTGAAACCTTTCTATCTTGATTCGGAAAAGTGTCATTGTGCAGTTGTGCTGCATTGTATGTTTAACAATGTGCCTAGAAGCTCACTTGACTGTTAGTCTGAACATTGTAGCTAGAATTATCTTAAAATAACCCATTCTCTGCTTTTTGCTGATAAACATCTGACCATCACATGTTGGGGAAAAAAGGTCTCATTCACTGAATATGTATTAAGCAAATTATTATGATGGGGATGATTTTTCCGGGAAAAAATACATAATTTTGACAGTTTTTGTCATCTCCTATTTGTTCAGTTTGGCAGCTGACAACATAACTCACATCATCAGTGTTCAGAACTTTAAACATATTGACTGTTCAGTGCCCTATTAGTCACTGTAAACAGTTATATGAAAACTACACCATCCTTCAATTAACATTCTATATTTATGTATAAGTATATTAAAAAATCAAATATTACCTGTCCTGAAATTGGCACTGAAAACACAAACCAAAGTTTATCTATTTTTACCGTTCACCATGCATTTTATTGGTCGTTATAATTAACAAATTAATCAAAAAGAAAAATTCAGACTGATGCTCCCCAAACCCAAATTCTAGTCCTCATCAATCCATAGGAGAATTCATTATAACATCAAGAATTATTGGGCTTTATTGTGTCACACAACACACAGCATTCTGCATTTGCATTGAATACTTGTCAGAAAACAGCCCGCCAGTCATGCAGAGCTTTATAAGGAATCCAAACCAGTTTTACTGTCACCCACTAGAGGGTGCTCCAGAGATATAAGATGAAATTGAGCTCTATTCGAATCCACTTCTTAAAACCAGTTTTAGAAAATGGTTTGATCCTTGACACTTAATTAGATTTAGAACAATCACTTTTCTCTGTGTTGCTGTGTTTGTATAGAATGAGGAGCAAGACAGCGTTTTATTAGAATAGAACAGAAGCAAAAATGTAAAGATAGTCTGTATTACAGTATTTGCTCATTTTAAACGTACGTACCGAGAACAAACTTGACTCCCTTCTGTGTCAGACTAGAAAAAAAGCATCGGTCTTGCACTTGTTTGCATATGGTTGCACCAGCTTTCACTAATTTGTCGGCAGTCTCTAGTAAATGGTATGTAAGTGTTACACGTGTATCAGTCCCCATTAATCTTCTCTTTTTTTTCTTCCTTCATGTCCTAAAATTACCTTCCTAAATAATGTTTCATTACTTTGTACATTCAGATGTTTTCTTAAGGTTTGTTTTTTCTTTCTGTAGAACAGAGTGAATAAATCTGAACTCATCTAATGTGTGTGGATGCTTTTGGGACAGACTGAGACACAATGACATAACTTATGAAAGAGCAAATCTAAATGTTCCCATTCAAGCTGCAGGGCACTTATCTATATTTAAAGGATCATTCAGATTGTCAATGAAGCTTTCCTGGTTCATAAAAACTCTCTTCACCTGCTTCAGCTGTAAAATATGAAGTCACAATGTTTTCTCATATTGGACTGCTGCTGACATTTTTCTCCCTTCACACTGTATAAAAGTTCAGCATGTCACCAAATCAAAGGTCAATGGCAGAAAACTTTCATTTATCATTAAAAACAGTTTCTCTTGATATCTATAAACTTTACTAACGTATCTGTTATGTTTTTATTCTCTAAGAATAAGCCGTTTATATCTACACGCCCTAGATCCAAATAGATGGCAGCGGCCATATTTGTGCCATCATTTTTACTTCTGTTTCTCTGAATTGACAAATAACTCCGTCAAAAGTGAGAACTATCTGAGCTTTAAAACTGCTGTACCAGCTTCGTTTGATAGACGCTGGTGCACTGTTTGGGACAAGTATCACCTAAAAAAGGAAGACAGAGTAGCAGGATGGGTATGGCTCTTGAGCTTTGTTTAACAGAAATGGTGGTACCAACATCTGTCAGGTTAATGGGCTGGAACATGGCTGACTAGTAGATAAGTCTAGCACAGGGATGTCCAGCTCCAGTCTTCAAGGGCTCCATTATTGACGTCTCCCTGCTTCAACACACTTCATTCAAGTCAAACCTGGTTCTGCCCTGGCATTAATCTAATTCAGGTGTGTTGCAGTGGCCCTGGACACCCCTGGTTCGAGGATCAGGTGAAGAATTGGATTGGAAGACCAGCTTTCAGCTTGATTGGAGATAGCTGACAGCTGGAGCTCATCCCTGCACACCAGGAACTACTTCTGCAATCAGAGACAGAAAGAGCAAAAGGTGAAAGAGAACACAGAAAAAGTGACTTCTAAAGCACAAAAAATGTGCCATTGTAATTTTAAAGTAATGTATTTAAAGTAATTACTTATACTATTTTCAACATAAATGCAGCACAGAAAGGTTTATTTTGGTGCATATGTCTGTGAAAGTTACATTACAATATGGCAGAAAATTCAGGAAACTTTAAAAACTCTAAAACTATGAGAAATTACAAGCAAGCTGCAAGAGTCAGTTTTGTTTTTATTACATTCAAACTATTTTCTCTTTTAAGCAAAAAGTAGAAACTTTCTCAGGAAACCACAAATGACAGACATTATACTGATATAAACTGGTTTTCCTCGACTCACAGGGGCCAGATGGGAGCAAAGTCTTAAAAAAGCTGGACACCTGCTTTTGATCCTTTGCAGTTGGATCCTGTGCACTTTTCTTACATGATTTTAAAGACTTTGATTCTACACAACTGAGCTTTGGTTATTATATAAGTGTCTTAATGTTTCCAAGCTTTGATTCAGAAATGACAACATGCAGCGAGCTAATTAAATGCACAGAAAAAATTCCCATCTTTGTGCTCTGAAGGGATCTGTCATACAAACCCAATCCATCGACCTAACCCAAACATCACCCTGAGGAGCTTAGAGAAGGTAGAAAACTCTGCACTTGTGAAAGCAAATAGTAGGTGCTTATTTTTAGAATTTGTTCTTCTAACTAACTTGGCCAGATTGTTAGGATGCTTCCGACATGGACACGCCCAGTGTAAGACCTGTTAGTCAAGTGTGATGTGTGCAAATCATAAACCTGAACACCAGGTACAGTAACTTCACTCTTAAAAACCAGCCAACAACTGCAGACAACAAGTTTTGATACCAAAGGTGAGTTATTATTTTTCAAGGGGGTTTTACTGATAAAAGGCAGAAAATTCTTCTAATCCTCTGTGATCCCAGATAGAGATGAAGGCTCAGATTCTGCTCCTGCTCCTCGTTCTTGTGGTCGGGGTTCAAGCAATTCCCACTGCATCGCATGGGGACTCAAAAGGTATGTTTAGTTTTTTTGGGGTTTTTTTTACCCGTGAGAATGAAACTAAAAGAGTTCAAAACCTCTAAAAACCTTTTTAAATTATTTGCTTCAATTCTCTAGTTATCATAGAAGATGTAGCTTTAGCAGAAATACATGATGGTGATGTGACCAATGGGAGCCCAGTAACACCAACAATTGGAGAATCTGGAAGGTATGTGGTGATTTCACAATTTGTTTGCTCGGTGAGGTGTTGATGCCAATTTATACATGGGAACGAGAACTAATCTGTAGCAATATGTTAGTTATAACTCTAAAAAGGGATAATAGGCATGCTAACTCTTTGAATAGCATGCACACATCTTAGATAAAATTGAATTAATGTAATTTTATTTTAATCTTAGGATGGATACTAATGATAACTGTTAAAAATCCCATTCCAAGCAAGTAATCAGTTGCCAATGATTATACTTTCTTTTGAAGCCATAGACGAGTAAGCTTTTTGAAACAAAAATGATAGCATAATACTGTTATTTCACAAGTATATGAATTATTTAAACACTTGACATTACAAGTTGTTGTACACCTTTTGTAAACAATGTAAAACACATTTGTAACCATTATGAGACTAATCTAACTCCATGCATGGAGCATTATTCTGCTTTACTCCTTTTCCATGATGCCACATGATTTCACATAACTAAGAAGCTTTGTGGAATAATGTTGCAGGTTACCGCAAGATGTGACAAGTTTATGGAGGACATTATATGATAGATTTATCTTTAGTTGAGTAAAAAGTTTAAGGATGAGGCGTTCAAAGAAAGAAGGAGCTGCATGAACTGTGAAGAAAGCATTTGTCTTTCGTTCATGTCAACATTTAGCAATGATGTGGTGTGACTGCATGATGTTAATTTCATCTTATTGTTTTGTCATTGCAGAAAGATATGGAAGTGAAGAATAAGAAGAGTTTAAAAAAGATCTTCTGAATTTGACTTATCTTGTCAGCCAAAGAACAAATAAATCAAAATAGCGATCAAACACATGGTTCACTGTTTATTTTGATATGTGTGTGATGAGATAACAACAGAAAGACAGGAGGAGTTGTACCAAACGAACAGCAATATCAGAACAGAATCTAAATTAAGTCTGGATTTTACTTTGTTACATAATGTTTTATAAGCTACAAGAAATGGAATTAATGCAAACGAACTTCACAAAGAACATATCTTTCAGTCCACACCAACTTCTATTTGGTGTTAATTTACACATGCAGATGCCAGACAGCAATCCGTGAATCAATTACACTGGGCTATAGTCGGGTTTCTCAATGCAGCTTCTCAGGAACATCTTCCCTGCATGTTTTAGATGTGTTTTCAAAATACGCTTAAGTCTCATTTATTCCATAGGAGCCACAGCAGTGCCGCTTGGATACCATGTTGGTGCATTCAAGTAGGCTAAACCCATAAAGCGCACATCTCCATATGAAAAAATGTGTAGAGATGTGACACTAAATGCACCTTATCAACCTGCCAAATCATTATTAAATGCCAATGTTATATTTTTCTATTTTTCAACTCATTAAATTAGACTTATTCAGAAAGAAGACCCTAATCAATTAAAATATGACCACGTATCATAACTCCCCTGAAGTCATCATGAGCTTTAGCATGTCGCCCTCTAGTGGCCTGATCGCATTAGTACACACCACTACTGTAGGCCTACATAAACATCGTGAAGTCACCGGGGCTTAGGGAGAGCACAACTGTTAAATACAACAGTTATTTTTATTTTCTTTTTAAAGGAAGAAGAAAAAAACAATACAACAAACTGAACGTGAGACTGAGTAAAAAAACAGTAATCGCTTTACCTATCTGTCTGAATCTAACAAAAGTTCACGGCGGCTTTTCCATGAGCCTGGAGAAAGTTGTTAGTCACCAGACTGCCATATGATCCGTCCCCCGAACCCCGGCCAGAATGTCAACCGTCATGTGTAGCCTGCCTTTCGGTAAGCAACACCCCTCACACCGGTGCAGCCCCAACTGAACCACAACACGTAAACTTTTTCTCGCCGGCGGTCTTCCCTTCCGCTTAAATTTAACCCGAGTTTTCAGCGGAAGCAGCCGCTGAGCGAAACTTTCTGCGGGAAGCAACATGCGGTCCTTAGCGGGACTGGCTGTCATCATAGCGGCGGCAAGTGTCTACCTCTACCTGCTGTCGACGCACCTACCCCCGGGACCCAAGCGGCTCCATCCGGCCTCTGAGGGGGAAGCTGAGGAAGATGAGGAGTATAGGTAAAGACGCTGAAAATGCTCCCTTTTAAACATTTATAAATAATATATTCATTTTACAGGTGATGTTCACAGCACCTTAGCCTACTTTGCTTTTAAATTTGCTCCTTATTATAAAAATCATAGAACACACGCAGGTTTTTCCACATCAGATGTGAGTAATGCTCTGTCAGGTATGTAGTTGTCATTTATTGTTAGACAACAAAACTTCACATTTTAGTTGTAAAAAGTTGCAACGTAAATTGAAACGGTTACAGCTGGCACATGACTCTTTGGCTTATAATTAGCTGGCGTCACAGATTGTGGCTTTAACATTAACAGTAGCTTTTTGGAGCTCTAACAGATATTTATATCTTCTAATTGGCCAATGAATTAAAACAGATGACGCTAATATATGCGGAGCAAATTTCTTTGTCTATCACATTTCATGTACAAGCAGTGGTATATCAATGTGGTGACCAAGATAAGATAGAAGTTATTGTAGTGTGGCCAATCTGATGTAATTGACAGCAGGATTATTGTTAACTTTGGCTAGAACCACTGTGTCCAATACAAAGATTAAATAAGATTTAAACTATTTTAATGTGAAAACTCTGTTTACAGATATGAAAGAATAAGATATGAAATTTTAGAATAGTATTACAAGTAAAAAGTCTTATCTCTCAGAATCAAGGAAGGTTTTTAAAGTCATTCACATGGCAGAGTAAACACACACAAAAACCAATGATCAACCAATCAACATGAAAGCAGCTTTCCTTCCTGCTGGAAACGTCTGACTAAAGTGTGTACGGTATCTGTTGTTAAGGGTAACAGAGGATTACCAAGCAAACCCTCAAACCTCATAGTTTTGCATTTATATTTCACACACTAGTTTGCCGTAATAACACTGGCTCTACTGAAGAAACACATTTGTTAAATTCTGTTGTCACCTTTTATTATTAATTCATAAAAATTAGTTGATGAACAGTACTTAGTTTTTATAACACTTTATCAAATGTGAAACAGAAACCCACATTACAGGACGGGCCTTCAGTTTAACTGATATAATGAATATTATCTGTTGGGGGAACTTGCATCCTGGAATCAGAGCACATCCCTACGAATGACAGCCTTCCCAGCAGGAAGGAAGTGCTACTGTAAAGCTGTAGAGGAAAGACTAGTAAAACACGACAGTACGACATGTTCACCCCCCGAACACCCCGGATCCAAATCTGCCTGCATCTGATGGCGTCCGTGGGAAGCGAGCCAGATCCACGGGGTCCAAAGAGTTTATTGCTAACATCCTGGTATCAGACGCTCTCCAGGGAATTCAGATTTTCTTTGTCCATGCTGTAGCGGGTCAGTGTTTGGCAGTTGATGACATTTGTAATGACTGGTCAGTGTATACTTTTCCATCTACACCTCTCAGTCCTGGAGTGGTGAAAGGAAAATGGTGAATATAGGAAGACAGTCAGTGAAGTCAGAATGATTTTATGCAGCCGTTTATTTCCTGACACACTCACATGTCTTCAGAAACCCCCAGGGGATTCCCTAAAGTCCACAAACCCCATAACCAGTGATAACCTTCTCATCCTTTCAAATAGGGTAACAAAAGGGATAAAAACATCTTGAGCTGGTTCTATTTGTATTTTTAATGTTTACTAAATTTGGGGACAACTGGCTCTTTTATTGGGATGTTTTTGTTCGTTGAATTCAACATTTCATCCATCAAGGTGCACTAAGACCTTTAACATAATGTGAACATATTGTATGGCATCATGCTGGACAGACTCTAGGAAGACTAACTGTTTTTAACAGCTGAATGAATTAAATAAAACATCAAAATTATACAAATTTCATTTAAATATTAAAACCCGAGAAATGTGTTAACAATGACATATTACATTAAAATAATCCAATCTGTGTTAATGATAAGAATCATAACAAGTCATGTCTTATTTATCAGAGTCTCTGATAACCTCCCTGAATTTGTGTGAACATCAGTGTGTTCAGATGTCTCTATGATGAAGTGTGTATGTGTTTATGTGAGTTTTGCAACTGTGAGGTTGTCCAGGGATGATAGAATAACACTGACTTAGACACTTCCATGCCAAGTGCAGCATCTGTGCATGTGTGTGTTTGCACACAGTAAGCTGATATCACTGATATGATGCTGATACTTAATTTGATTTGCACACACACAAGGCTTGTTTAAGTCATTTAAACACAACATGAGTACACACAGGAAGTGAAAGAATGGGCATTGATAACAAGACAAATGATCATTGTACTTGATTTTTTTAAAATCGGAGTTTAAAGTTTTAGTTGTGATTAAACCTGATAAGTGACGTGAGTGACGGCCTTCATGAAGAGTTAACAGTTCCTGCTCTGGCTGTATGTGGGGATACTAAAGTCAGTGTGTGTTACATGAAGAGACAGTTTCTCATGGGGTTACATGTAAGCAAAATTAAAAGTGCCTACGATGACACAACTCTCCCCGAATACTGTACATACATCCGTGCAGTTTCATGTATCTGGTCTCTTAAACATCATCAGCCCACTAACCAATGACAGAACAGAATATTTAATCGCTGACCAATACAAGCGAGGAATGCTGGAGGCTGAAGCAGGTGGTCGAGGAAGCCGGCCTCTTGAGTTTCAGAAGCGGGGGATTTTGGCCTGTGTGTGAGTTTTGAGAAGCGTCTTTCTGCCCTCTGCTCAAGTCTGCAGGCAGCCATGCTATTTCTGTCCGTCAATCAAATGTATCCAGTTACTCTTCCACTCAGCTTTACACACACACACACACCTACACACACACACATAAGATAATATTACCTCCCGTTTGTTTCCATTGTAAGAGTTTTCCACATTTTGTTGCATGAAACTATTGTTCTGTTTATCTGAAATGATTCTAATATTATCAGATATTATACACTGCAGATGTTTAGATTAATGAAGGTCCTTCATTATGCATTGTGCAATAAAAAACACACATCATGCCTTAAAAAATCAACTGTACAAGAGTAAAACTCATGTCAGTGCATGTGTATGTGGCGGAGGGACAGGGCTAATCACAGAGCAGAAGTGTAAAACACTACACTGAGTTAGTAATGTTTGTGTGACTGTTTACTCATGCTTGGCAGCACTAAGCTGTGGCCCTGTCTTTGTCTCCATCCAGTCTAAAGTTCCCGTCAGACCTGGAGTCTCTACGGGAGCTCGCAGACATGCTGAAGTTTTATAAAAGAGAAAATCACGGCTATGTTCTGCTGCTGTTCTGCAGCGCCTACCTGTACAAGCAGTCTTTCGCCATTCCTGGCTCCTCCTTCCTGGTGAGACACACACACCTTAGACTGTACACACTTTGTCTGGAAACTGTAAATCACGCCATCTGACAGAGTGCCTAACAAGTTGTTTGTGCCATTGTTATTGGCCCCCGTTTCAGAACATGCTAGCTGGTGCGATATTTGGGCCCTGGGAGGGCCTGCTGTTGGCCTGCCTGCTCACCACGTCCGGCTCCACATTCTGCTTCCTGCTGTCCTCTGCGTTCGGAAAGCAGTATGTGGTTCACTTCTTTCCTGAGAAGGTGGCCTTGCTGCAGAGGAAGGTAAACATGTTGGAGAATACTGAAGGGTGGGGTTGTTCAGTTACATTTGGTACTTTGGCTTTGCTCAAAGTTTCTTTTCCTATACATTACATAAAAAATATATATAATATATTTCTATATTATATCTCAATATTTTTCAACATTGATAGATGAATATTGCATCTATTTCTTGTAAATCCACTTAACTGAACTTTGCATGATGCATAAAATTATAAGAAACAGTCAAGACACATTTTTATTCAACAACAATATTTTACTGTTACAAAAATGTAGAGGGATGTTTTTTCCTTTTTAATCTTATTTAACATTATATTGTTTTTATCTATTATATTAGTGTATAATAATTTTCTTTTCCTGTTAATTACTCTATCTATCTATCTATCTATCTATCTATCTATCTATCTATCTATCTATCTATCTATCTATCTATCTCTGCAGATAGATAGATGAAGTGCATAGTAAAACACTGTAGTGGCATTAGAGGATTAGAGGCTAAAAATTAAAAAAATAAAAATAAAAAAATAAAGTTTTGCCATGGTGAAAACGTGCGATTTGAACTTTTTCCCACTCTTTTAATTTTCTTTCCTTTTTTTTTGTCCTTTTCTTCCACCTTCCACTTTTCCGCCCTGTCAGGTGGAGGAAAATCGTAGCAGCTTGTTCTTCTTCCTCCTTTTCCTTCGTTTCTTCCCTATGACTCCTAACTGGTTCCTTAACATCACCTGTCCTGTCCTCAACATCCCTATGCCCATTTTCTTCTTCTCTGTGTTAATCGGTGAGCTCCGACACACACAGCAAAGCACACAAATAAAACCAAACACTAATGGGTCTGCTGCTGCTCTCTCCTTCAGGCCTGATCCCCTACAACTTCATCTGTGTTCGCACGGGGTCCATCCTTTCGCAGATCTCTTCCATGGACGACATCTTCTCCTGGGGGACACTGGCTCAGCTTTTAGCCATCGCCCTCATGGCTCTCCTTCCCGGAGCGCTGATCAAACGCTACAGCAAAGATCACCTCAAGGTGGATGGGATGGACAGCAACGGTACCGGCCCAGCCGACATCAGTCAGGACCGGAAGAGACGATGATGGTCGGGTGAGGAAGGACTTTTCATGGACGTTCATGTCAGAAGAACTGAAGCGGGGGAGAAAAAAGCCCCTCAACTTGTAGGCATGTGACCTTTTATCTAGGCCAGCCATGTGATTTTTGTAAGGTCACACTAGGGGCTCGTCATACTCAGGACATGATCTGTCCTGAACTTGTCCTCTGATCATGTTACAACAGTTTAGTCCCGCAGTTTCCAGAAAACCCCACAATGCTGATATAAATACACACACATAGAGTTTTAGGGGAGTTTTCTGAGAAGGTGATAAAATTCAAGAGCGTTTCCCAGAAGAAGATGCCTTTAAAACTACCAAGGCTGAGAGTTTGTTTCTGAAAGTGCTGACCAGTTCACATCCCATATAAATGCTGTTTATACTGTATGAAGTTTTATAAAAGTGAAGTAACTGCAGCTTGAGATGAAGTTAATGACTTTGTGCCATAAAAAAGTAGGTGTTTATTATTCAGTAAGGCTGCAGCTGATGATTATTTTCTCTCAGGTGTTCTGCAGATTGTTTGTTTGCTAAAGCAACTCTTTGTTTTGTCTGCAATATGTCTGGAAAAGTTCAAATGTCACAGATTTTCTGATACCTCTGTGACCAGAACAGAAACATAGAGGTTTTTATTGGACAGGACAAAATAATCAACCTTTTTTTCAGTAGATGTATTTAACAATAATAATTTAACTATAATACATTATGTGTTAATTTCTTTGTCACATCCATAAAATGTGGTGCTTTAAAGTTTTATTTGTTAATAATTTTATTGTGAATATTTGTACTTTCTAAAAGGTGTTTTTCAGATTCTTGGTGTGTTCATGAGGCCAACATTGTGCCAAGCACAGATTTTCACCCCATTAAGGCACAAAGCACCTTATAAATATGAGAACTGGTACATTACATCAGGTCTTAATAAGTTCTGCAGAATAACTGTAGTTCAGAGCTGCAACAGCTGAGGGGCCAGGTACATAAAACTTACTGTGGAGTCATGAAAGGGCAGCAATTAGGATCGACTTTCTCTTGTTTGGATTTGGTAGCCATGTGTATGTTCAGATCTCATAAGTTCAGTCAAGCCAACCTAACAGTTAAAGAAATACTCTAAATGCTTGTTTTTATTACAGTCATGTTGGTATAATCAGAAAGAAATTGCCAACAACTAATCTTGTCTATTTATTTGGGTTTGTCTGAACTCCTTAAATAAGGGGTGCTAATGCTGCCTTTGTAAATACCAGATCGCAAGATGGGATGTGTGCATGTTTTTGTGTGTACACGCTGTTTATGCATCTGGCCCCAGATGTTCAGACAGTCTATTTGCTGCTTTTTATTCATTAGTCTATAATAATGTGCACAGAGAGTAGCTCCACTGTGCTGATGATTAGTTCTACATACATTTTGACTGCAGCTGCAGTCCATGAATCTCCAAAATTTTTTCACATGTCTGACAGTTGTGTGATTTTCTGTTTTTCTTAAAGCACTTGCACGTCTTAATGTGGCTCCGGCTGTTTTTATAGATGTGATCTTCTCATCTTGTCAGCAAAGACAAAACAAACCGTTGCTCTTCTGAACTCCTTTACCTGGTCATGTGGAGATTACAGAACTGTCGGGTATAAATGCAAATTTAGTTTTTTAGTCTTATTTGTGCAGAATAAAAAGAAAAACATACTATGAAATTACCTCCAGGAAGTTTACCACTGCACTTTTTGCAAAAATTCCCATGTAATATCAGCTCCACCAGGAATTAAAGTTACTTGCAACATTTAAATTACAGACAGTCATGTGAAGATCACATCATGTGCTTCTGTTAATGTGAAGCTTCTAACCAAGTCTGTACTGTAAGTTTGGATTTCTGTTTACTTTGAAAGTAAGGGCAAAGAGTCAGTAGAGAATAGTCTTAAATTGTAGCTTTTTACAGTATGAAAAACTGAAGCAGGTGGAGTAGCGACACGCTCTGAATTGAGCTTTGCAACAGACTGATAAAAGAGAAAATAAAGCTTTTCATTCCCTGTGTCTGCTGGTTGTTTGGTTTTCTATCTTATATTGTACACTTGTAATCTTCGATAATTTAAGGTTAAAAAAGCGATGCCCCATTTTCATTCCATCTGCATACAACACAAAATTTTCACTCTATTTTTTATTTTTGAATGTGAAAACACACATCTATCCTTCAATCCTTCATATTCTAAATCATAGATCCATGCCTTTACTGGGAAACATTTAGGTTTAAGTGAATCAGAATCATTTTGTCGAGACAACATGAAATGTGGGATTCTGGATGCAAATAGTGTTTTATTTGTGGCTTTGTCATCATTAGTCATCATCAACCCTGGTTAACTTACAACACAACATCCATGGTTTCACTTATGTCTATCAATAACACACACCCCACATTGAGAAATCTGTTCATGGTTTTACACTTACACACAAAAAGAAACAGAGTTTTGTTCATGCAAACACACACTCACACCCCTTCAAGAGATAATTCTCAATTTCCACATTATGCTCCAAGTTAAAGGTCAGGAGTCCATAAGTGATTACAAATTTTGCTCGGAGAACAAATATTTGCACTATGAACAGAAGTGGATGGAATATTTCTGTGTACAAGATTCACTAGCTTAACAAAATTAAAGACATTCAAAGCCAGTATTAGTTTAGTTTGACATAAGTGAGGTCCCTGTCCCCTCTCC
>JAVQJG010096038.1:0-12647 GCA_036024015.1 Craterocephalus amniculus | reverse complement strand
AATTGTCACATGGTGAAAAAGCAGGTGCTGCCAGAAACTGGACTGTGTCCCACTAGCTTGGTTTTAGTGTGGTTTTTGTCAGTTTTTATTGCATGTTTTTAACTTGTTTTTATTCCAAGATGGTGGGAGATTTAATGAACTGATTGGCAGCACCTGTGGAAGGACTCCTCCCCTGCCAATTAAGGACACATTTAAGCCAGTGTGCGGGCAGCAGGAGGGAGGAAGGAACACGGACACACCAGCTGGGGGAGAGCAGCGTGCGGGAGGGCGGCTGCCCTCCTGGCCGACCCTCGGCTGGCCAGCAGAGGATGACGACGATGACAATGATGACGATTATGAAGATGAAGCCGACGATGGCGGTGGCGATCATGACCAGGACAGGACAAGGAGGATGATGAGGAGGGCGCGACCCAGGGCGGAAGAGGAAGCTGGCGGTGAGCAGGGAGGAGGTGACAAGCGCGGGTCTAGGACCCAGGCTGGCAGCTGCCGGGAGCTTTTAACTGACTTTTAATACTGCCCTCCTGTCTATATTCCTCCAGCAGCGCCCGGTATCGGTTTTAGCATCCCTTTTTCCTCGGCCCGCGACACAATCATTTAGTACCCTTTATTCTACATACATCATTTGTTGCTACAATCATACACCAGTCATTATGAGGTTCAGTGTGTCGCTCAATCACATAGGCAAGGATGATGGGGATGGATCCACAAAGCCTTCAAATGAAAGATGACTGTCCCAAAGCTATTATAGTTTGATGAAACTCAGAGATTGACTCTTGTATGTATTTCACTATAGTACATTGTTAGAGAGGTGGACTTGGTCCTAGAGGACCCAGGTTCAAGTCCCCAGACTTCCATCAAACGTGAGTCTGTGAGTCAACCATCAAATGGTTGATCGAGCGGTGATATCCTGTTAAAAATTGGTATGTGTACCTGATTTGAACATTTGAACAAATAACATATTTAGTTACTTAGAACAAGTGAGTCTTAAAATTTCTATTGCAATTTTATACTAAGTGGTGTGTTTGGAATCAAGCCTTCTGGGATGCATCAGTGATTAATGCTAAAATTATAGTAGCTGCAAGACATACAAGAAATAGCATGTAGCACTGAGTTTTTTATGGAAGACCCTTCAGCTTGTTGATCTGTACTTGGAAAACCAAATGCCTTTTATATTCTTCACCTACCCTAAATTCTTTCGGGAGCTTGTTTCATTTTATACATTGATTCAATGGTGTAAGAACAAGAAAATAACATGCTGTAGGATAATCTCATTTTACAATGGGCTCTTGAAGGGTTTAGCGCTTAATTTCATTTATGTCAAGCAGAGCCTGTTTGCCAGGGTCCAGGGGTATGACTGCAAGACAGTGGAATCAAGCCCATCGCATATGCTTGTGATATTTGTTCTGCTTATTTGTAAGGCCTAACTCAAACATGATTATTTGGAGGCTTAATGTGATTACTTGCAAGAATGCAAACTTACAGTATATGGACCTTGAAAAAGAAGGACTGAATCCGCTGTAATCTCCTGTTTTTATTTGGACGTCATGCATGCATGTCCTCATCTATTAGTACTAGAATGAGAGTTAAGGGCCTACTTGAACGAGTTATTTATATGCCCAAAGGAAGACAAGGGGGTGCTGTATTTTTATGTCTGGCTTATCATCTATAGTTTGTCTGAATTTACTTTTATCTGCATGGTACTTCAAGGCTTGTTATGTTTTTCAGAGACAGCCTTTATCAAAATTAAACAAATTTAGGAACTTGATTTGAAACCAACTTCAAGATGTTGCTTTTATAGCATGAAAAACATTAAACAAGCTTAACATTATGTTTGTAAAGATTGTAAAATGATACCATTTTAGAAAAATAAGAAAAAACATTCATAGAAGGATATTTATAAAGCTGGTTTATACACTATTAACAAAGTTATCAATTTTCTAACTTTCTGCTCAGCTCTGCCTCAGCAACTTCTGTTGGTATTGCTCTGTTTTCTGCATCAAGCTAAACTCTAAACTCTCTGAAAACAGACCAAATCTTGAGCGTAACCAACACAGGACATTGACTAAACTGTCCGTCTGTCTACATATCAGTTTTCTGCGTCTAGCATAAATGGGCCTTTAGGCCTTTTCCTTCATCCAAAAGAGTATTGAGATAGCCCTTTGCCTGATGTTAATGAGCAAAACACAGTGGTAGGGCTAAAAGGTACAAATAGGATTTAACCATACTATGCAAGCTGAAACAAGTTGATTCTGAGATCTCTAGTATGTCTGCCACATATGCATCACTGAAGAATAAAGTTAACCTTACTGTTTTGACAAACATAGTTTGGATAAACAGCCAAGGTGTTAAGACATTTCCATAATTTGACATCTGAGTTGCACTAATGAAACTCTCGCAACCACTTGTCAAGTTGCTACAGCGGCAATATGAGACAAGGCTGATGAGCTTTAGCACCCTCTTCCACTCCTCTAGCTTCCTCCACATACCATTCAGCCTTTTGGTGGCACTGCAAATACGATTGAGCACATGAGGAAAGCAGATATTCTTCTGTGTTTATAATCTATAAAGGAGTACTATTTACTGAAACAGAACTGATATGCGCAGTTGCCTGCTGCAGTTGGACCATCTTATCCCACAGCATAAATTTGGACAACCAGGTGTGTTACTGGACTAGAAAATATGTCCACCATACCAGTAAACCCACTGGAAGTTATCACATCGGGCACAGAATGAAAAAAAATTCCGATTGCAATGGATGGAAAACAACTGTATGGCCCTATTTTCAGTGGATATTAGTTATTTTCTTTTTACCATTCTGTTTTATGCACAAGAGCCTCTATTCAAATGCATTTCACTTTTCTTTATTTAGTTTCATTGGCATTATCTTAAAAGATCTTTAAAGAGCAGTCACTTGCCCCAATAACAAAAGACCAGGCCAATCTTCTCTCGCCAACCAACAGTATGAAAGACATTTCTAAAAGTGTAGGGGTCTCTTCTGGTACTTCCATCTGGTGGTGCTTCCATTTCATTAGGACATGCTACGGGTTACTGCAGTATTGCTACATTGAGCTGCCAACAAGCATATCATTTTCCATTAAGACCCTGCTCAATGGATGCAGTTGCATTATTTGTAGAGGGGGCAGATCCAGAGTAATGGACCTCAAGTGATGGCTCTGTCAAATAGACACTCATGGAAAAAGTCCCATATAGCCGTAATATACCCAAGCCTCTCTGAATAGCAGCAAAAGGATGGGAAATTCGGTCTATTGCAATGCCAGGTCAGCCAGCTTTGATTCGGCTTGGACAAAGACAGAGAAAAAGCCTCCACTTTAAAAAAGAGGCTCTTTTATACATTTATTTCACTTTAATTTGCAAATCTTTCAATTATCAAATCATTTGAGAACTTTAATGGATTCAAAACACTTAATCTTTTCCCTCTGTGTCGGTGGAAAAATGTAATTTAGTAATAATTCTCTGGTGAATTTTGATACAGAAGCTCATAACCCCCTCTATGGAAGATTTACACCACGTGGCACTTGGTATAATAGGCTTGTCCACAATGTACAGGGGTGATTGATATCACCCATCATGCTTTAGGTGCTAAAGTGCCTTGATTTACACTATGTTAATCTTTCACTTCCACAACCTGAGAGCAAAACTTAGGGCAGCCACATCTATGGTTTTTGTGAAGAGGGAAGCTTCTTAATTTCAGCTGTATGGAATAATATAAATTAAATCCAAGTTTTTCTTCTCCTGCAAAGTGATGAAAAGAGAAGCCCCTTTATCTTTGGATAAAAGCCTTATGTGGGCTTAAATTAGACAGTTTGACTGACATTTTTAATACTAGTTTAACAATGCAAGCAAGAAAATATTTTGAAAAAAAATCAAGGATGCAGTTTCTTTTCATTGAATTTGCATTAAAACTTTGTCTTAAATACTGAAAATAAATAAATGAATAAATAAAAACAATTTTAATGTACAAACTTTCCTGGTTCCTGTAAAGTACATTAATGATGGTTCAGAAAAAAAACAAAACATGTCTGTCTCAGTCTTGAATCCCTCATAATAATACTCAAAATCTGTCCAAAATGTTTTTGCCACTACATGGCCTGTTGGCACAGATACAATAGCCTTGTGACTTTCTTGAAACCAAGCCTTGTCTGATTACATATTGGGCTTCTGCATATGTTGTCCGAAGAGTAATGATTCTGCGTTGCTGTTACTCAAAAAGTGAAATTACTTTATTTCCCAAAACTCCCTTTTCTGGTTGCACATGTCTTACTGTAGAAGATAAATTAGTTGTTGTCAGCCAAACACCCAAAATAGATGACGGGGCCCTACAAATTCAATCATTCTACAGATGGAATACAAACCCCCCAAAAATCTGATTGTCTATAAGCAGATTAACCAACTCGGACCGTGCCTGACACAGTTTTAATGCACTCCTTTCTACGTGATGGTGCTCTAGACTCTGTCATGTATTTAAAACAATGTAATGCACAGGTTCTGATAGTTTAATCCTTACTTGATGTGTTGTGTTACATTAGTATTCCAGACAACTATTCAGATTATTGTTCTGTTTGCTTTTGTGTAGTTGAATAATTTATATTTCTAGGTTGAATTTCTCTTCTTGAATTGAATTTCTTTATAAATGCAACTTCCAAGTCCAGTGTGACTTATATATGTTTTTTACTTCCACATTTTTGGACTGATTCAACTAATACAACAGACTGACTTATAAACTGGTAAATACTAAGAATAAATTAAATTCAATATCATTCATGAATTAACATTAAACCATTTAAATCAATATCAGATCAAGTATACAGTGCCAACCAGCCGTTGTAGCAGAAGCTCTACATGGTGTTATGCATGGTGCTGCAGTACTTTAATTCTGCCTGGCACAGCCTACAAAAGTACCTTACTATGTAAATATAGAACACTGGAAAGAGACAAAAGTAACCACAGTAATCCAAAAGACCCTGAAGGCTGGATTCAAAAGTTGAAGGAGCTGGCTTTATGCTGCTGCTTCCTTTGGTTGCCATTTTGCTGCTGTTTAATGTAATGCGACCTCTGTCCATACAGCATTAATAACATGCAAATTGGCCCCCACGGGTCAGGATGCACATTGATTCAGAGGATTTGTTGAAACAATAATGAATCGGGTGGGGAAATATTGTTATGCATCGATTACTCGATATTTTTACCTGTCCCTAAAAATACAGTTGATAACATTAAGAAATCTGGGGACACTTCCAGGATAATCATAACAGTATATACCATCTTTTACAAAGATATGAAACAGCTACATACAATTTGGTTTCAAGAAAGGACATTTCCGACCAGACATAGATTTTATGGCGTATTTTGATAAAATATATTTTTGGACCCACAATCAGTTGGTTGTGTGGTGGCTGTGAAACTGGCGAACATAAAGAAAATAATGTATTTTTGTCCCTTTTATAAATAAAAGTAACGTCCAAAGACATGCATGTTAGTTTAGGTAAACTGGGTCTCTTTTGTACATGAGACTTCATTACACGGTGATATCAGCTATAAAATTTTGCATCTTTATTACTAGTATCGGAACTTTGTTACTTGGCACCTATAATACCTATCCAGTATGCATCTGTTGAATATACAGTACTATTCTTCAAAAATCTTGAAAATTATTGTCATTTACATGCCACTTGCAGTTTAGTCGCTTTCGGCTTTCATTTGATCCCTTGCGCCCTCTCTCCTGTCATCATTCATTTCCTTTTTATGCACTATGAACCACACATGCACAAATGTATGAGCACACATAATAACAGGGACTATAATTAACAATGATTGTTTGAAGACAAGTAGTCAAACCCTCATTACAGAGAAAACCCTGTCGCTTTTAAAAGGATCCACACACAGAGTTCAGCAAGGCGCAATCTCTGCTTAGCACAAAGAAATAAGAGTCTGTGACAAACGGATGGACAGCATCTGTTTCTCAGTGTCAGGCGGCTGCCTGGCTCTAATTGCAAATGCCAGAAAGCACAAAACCATGGCAAAGGTCTCTGGCAAACTTCTTGGCTCTGTTCTCCTTTTTTACTTTGCTTTTTTCATGCTTCAGGGGTAAACAAGCAGGAAGGTCCATTGGCAAGCAAAATCTAATTATATGTGAAGCACTTTATGGTCTCACCAATATGTGTTTGTGTAATGAATCCTACTCACATGTTTTCTATTCCCCAGTCACTGAATGTTTCTGACAGCAGCTGTCATGTCAGGGAGCATGTCCTGAGAGTCTTGCATTCCAGGAAAAATGATTTATCAAATGATGTAGAGTAATGCAAAGGCTTGCTTTATGAACAGTGAGACCAAGCTGTATTTTGCATACAGCAATCATTCAGTGTATTGCTGTTCATCATGTAGTTAATATGTATCTGTTTTATCTCAGTAATTACCTGTGAAGCAACAAAATGACAGCTGGACATCAATCTTGATGATGGTTTTACATCTAAATAATTATTAAAAACACTTTTTTGACTTTACTGTGAAACATAGTTATCATCTTGTTCGGTCCGAGAGGAAAGCTAGATTTTCTGACGCTAACCCAAAAAAAAAAGAAAAAGAAAAAAAAACACTTCTAAATTTACTGATTTCACACTAATAGCAGATGCAATAATTTTGACTAAATGTTGTGTAAATTATGTGTTCATTACTGTGGCTATCCCAGGAGATGAGCAATCATCCACAATACCCTCTGTGTTCACTTGCTGTTTAATTTGATACAAGCCATTTATCAACCAGATGTTTCCAATGAGTCCTAAGATTAAGTACCTGTGGTTATAAATGAGACTTTATCATTCATGAAAAGATTTGTGTGGTGATGGGAAAAATGCTGCTGACTGTGGAGGTAGATTAATTACAGGTCAAAAAGAATGTCAAGATCATAAGGAACTCCTTTATTAGGGTCAATCAGGCATGACTGAAAGATTTTGCATCAGTTGTTGTTTATTTAAGGTATACGTTTATAACATTTATTAAGATCAGTTTTTTTAATTAGCTGGTTTGGCTGAGTTGCAAGCTCTATACAACCCACAGAGATTTGTGAAAGAGCATCAAAAAGGTGGGTATTATAACATAGTGAGTCTCTGGAGAAACCTGTTATGTCAGAACCAATGATTTCCCTCAAAAGGTGGATTTCTTTAGGAAAAGAAAACATACATACTATTTTAAATAACTGTGAAACCAAATGCAGCTTTTTAATGATTTGCAATTTTCTGTGATTTATACTTTCTCAAAGCACTTGAATCAGGTTGCAAAACATCCCAACTCTGCTATACTGTAGCAGAAAAATAAACCAACACATCTGCATAATGAGCTGCATAATGTTAAAGCTTCATGATCTCAGCTTGCTGCAGGGACCAGGCCTGAGGTACATTGTCTTACTTTATGAGGGAGCAAATGATGCATGTTGGGTATAATCCTATAATTGTGTACTGAAGTCAGGTTCTTTAAGGTGCAGTTTGCAAAATCAAAGGAAATTATTTAAATAAATGTAATATATTATTAAAAAACTTGGTATCCAATTACTTTGCTGAAATAATAATGTTTTTGTTCTCTTAGAATGAGACATTCATATCCATTTGTCACAGGTTCACATCCATGACAGTGGCCATTTTTGTTCTACCATTTTTGTTACGGTGTGTCTGAATGGACAAGTAGCTTTGAAGTGTGAAGTGTGAACCCTCTAAGGTTTCAAACAGTACCGAATTTGTTTGAAAGGTGTTACATCACCAAGTGGGGTAGGTAACACCTTAAAGGTACATAGAAAAGGTAGTAGAGAAGATCCGCTCAGAGAAGAAATTGTGTCCAGGTCTGGAAGAACTGTAACCACTGATGGCTACTGTCCATTCACAACTTGCTTGCCATTTAAAGGAATTTCTGTGGAAATATTTATATATTTTGGCATATTTGATAGAAAAGGGGAGGTATTAAAAGTTTTTTTTTTTCTTCCTGCTCCTTTTCGAGCATGGTGGTGTACTGTAAAACAGATGTGTTTTTGTCCAGTTTATGTTACTTGTTTACAGCCATGTGAGAAATGCTAAAAAATAAATGGTGACTCGAGGACAAGGCTTCTGACTCAGCCTTTTTTTTTTTCCACTTTATGTACGGTTTCTTGGTATGTACATTGGTATGAACACTAGTTATGTTCTGGATCTATGCAGTTTTCCTTCTGGAAAAAGCATCATGGTACCAGTAAGCCCCTCATGCTGTGCATGGTTCATGAACAAAGATCAACATGAACCTCTTCATACCGCCCGCCGGTAAAATCTACCAAAAAGACACGAAGAGTCACTGAACTGAAACACTGTGAACACGAATGACAGGATCTGCATGCAGGCTTCTCTATGCTTCCACCCAGCAGTGTGGGAGGATTATGAATAAAATAACCTAGTGATATGTTCCGGTAGCAAACTGGTTAGCTAACTGCAGTCGAGACTGTGGATATCGCAGTCATTGGCTTTATTTTCTCCAGATAACGGGCGAACGTAATTTATCCAGATGCTTGGTGTAGTCAGGAAGAGATATAACATAATGATAATCATTTGTGCTGCTGTTTTAGGGGGGTGGGTAAAAAAAAAACGAAGGACGCATCCAAATGTACACTAGTGAATAGACTCTTCTGGGGAAGCTTGCCTACCACTGTGGCGGACATGGCAAGGTCACGTGATTTGTGACGACACGTGCAAATCCTCAATACAAAGACAATTTCCAATAGCCTTCTGAGACCCAGCAATTCATTTTTTTCTTCTGTAGAGCAATGTTTCTCAATTCCGGTCGTCAGGACCCACTGCCCTGTGGGGTTTTCAGGCAACCCTACTTTCAAATATCTGAATCAAATGAATGGCTTGTTAACAAGCTTGCAAAGAACTTGATGAGGAGTTTCATTCATCTGAATCAGGTGTGTTGGAGTAGGAACACATTGAAGACACGCAGGGCTGGGTAAGACAAACCAACAGAGGACAAGACAATAAGGATGTTCTGTTCTTCTCTACTGTTCATGGGATAGAGCCCCGGGACAGCTGCATGAGGTAGTCTGGGAAAGAGAAGCACCATGTTCCTGTGTCGAGACCTGCTGTTGAAGCTGAATACAACAAAAAAAACAGGGGTGGGGTTGATTTGTGTGACGGCATGATCAGCTTTTACCCAATGTCAAGCCGCACAGGAAAATGGACTGTTCGTACCATCCTGCATGCCTTTGACCTGGTGGCCACAAACCGCTGGACTGAGTAAAGATCAGACAACCAGAACTCTGGGAGACCAGAGAAGGGTATGCTGCACTACTTCGACTTTAAGCTGCTGCTGGCGGAAGAAATGATTACCCAGGCACAGTGTGGTCGAGGTCAACAGAATGACATGGTGGCCAGCGATGACGACGAGGTAAGCACAGAAGATGAAGAGTACATTCCAGCAAAGAGGAGGCGGCATGTTGAACCACAGCCAAGTGAAGGTGTAAAAAAATACGGGGCACTTCATTTGCCAAAGATGGTGGAGGCACCACATACATCACAGTGCAGAAGAGAAGGATGCAACGGGAAAACATTTGTCAAGTGTGTCAAATGCAACATGTTCTTGTGCATTTCAAAGAAAAAAAAACTGCTTCCTGTCATACGATGCCATTTTGGTCTCTGCTGTGGGATGTGACATCAAGAATAGAGGATGCAGTTTCATTGTTTGAATGTTTTAGTGTTGAAGTATGTTAAAATGTCTAACTGAACTGAAATGAGATAAAATTTAAACTTTTTGTTTTTGAGATGTGTTGATGTGTCAAAGAAGTGAGGAAAAGAGGAAATTATCTGCTCTAAGTGTTCGGGAAATCTACAAACATTTTACATCAAGCAAGACCTGATGTCCTCTATAAGGGGCATTTGATAGGCCTAAAAAATAAACAAAAAAGATTTCAGATTTTTTTTTCCACATGTTTCTTTAAATCACAATACTATTTTAACTATTTTATAAAAATCGAGAAATCAAAACATTTATTTTCCTCTGGTTCTCAGGAGGATAAATTGAACTACTGCAGAATTAATTGGACTATGATTAGAATACAGTGAACTGTATTGAATTAAATATGTATGCATGGTGCATTGAGATGCCTTTACTGTGAAATGACATTTTAGAAATAAAGTAGAATTTGAACTGTACAGGTCTCTTCCTTGGAGATAAACTCTGTCCTTCAGGGGGGGCCTTAGAGTAGAGCTGCTGGTCATCCGCATCAAAAGGAAGCAGATGAAGTGGCTCAGGGAAGACACAGGACAAACCGGAGGGGCTATCATCTTGGGTGTTGTGGGAACACATCGAGATCCCATGTGACAAACTGTAAGAAGTGGCTGGAGAGAGGAAAGTCTGAGTTCCCTTTGAAAGCTGCTGGCCCTGCGACCTGAACTTAAGTAGACAGTAGAAGATGGATGAACACCTGGTTGGGCTTGGAAAACAGCTATTGGTTTCTTAACCATTTTCTTACATGGACATCGTACGTGTTTAGACTTGCTGTGCCACTCCATTTTTTCATTTATGTTTGAATGATTAAACTGCTATGATTTCCTTTGATGATGCATGGAAAACCATGTCCGTATTTTTTGAAGATCTTTCATTTGAGTTCATTTTGTGATCAATGACCGTTGGGTGTATACATCACTTTAATCTAAGAGAGATTCAGTGGGAAAGGTGGCTAGTGTTCAAAATAGTGTGCAGTGTGTGGTACACAAGCAGTGTGTGTCATAGTAATGCCATGGACCCATTTTAATGTTCATGTAGTAGTAATCTGCCATTGTCTGTAGGATCTTCAGCAAAACTTTATTAAACCAGATTTTAACTGACTATGCCATAGTGCATTATAGTCAATCCAATGATCATTTTATTAATGTAAGTACATCTTTGACATGACAGAAGTTTCATTTGTATTTCTTAATAATTAAACCCTCGTATAGAGTCTTTGTTCAGGAAGCCTCAGTGCAAGAGCACTTTGTCCGTGCCATCACTGGAGTGATGGAAACTGATACCCCAATTTCATCTTTGTGGTTTTATTTCACTGAAGCTCTAATAGGTCAAGCTGGTGGACTCATTTTCGTTGCAGTAAAAGAAAATAAAAGAAGCTCTTTAATAGGTTCCTTGAATTTTACCTTAACCTTCTTTCATATCTTACTGAAGTGAAATACCATAGGGTTGTATTATGCGTGTCTCCTTGCTCCATTTAAGAGGAGGTGAAGAGAAAGTTGGGATGGGCTGAGCTGTATGAAAGGTACAGTTGTGACAACTTGATGGACTCTGACTTTTATCATTTAGCTCTGCGGCATTGGCAAAAATACATAAAAGGCAGAAGTTGAGGACATAGAAATGGATGCATGAGGTGCACTGTTGTAGTTGTGTGAGGAAATGGAAATGAAGAAATTGTAGCATAGAGCAAAATGTCAAAACTACAAAGTCGCTAGAAAGTTTTAAAAAAATTGCATTTCTGTTCAGTCTTTTGGATGACTTTACATGAAATCATGAAACGTTTTGTTTATATATCCTAGTAACAGAAAACAACAACCATCTTTCATAGAATTGTATCATTTAAAAAACCTTTCTGGTTAGCCATATTTTCAGAAATCGCAGGAATTTCCTATCAAATAACAAAATAAATGCAAATATTTCAAGGCCCATGAGTATGTCACCAAATTCAAATCCAACAGAGCACATTGGCAAAAGACAGAAACAAATTATTTTAAAATTGACATTTTAAAGAATCTTTGCAACATGGCTATTCCTTAAACCAAGAAGATTCATTGGAAGGAAATACCAACTGTACACTGTTAAAACTCCAACTACTTATTTGTTCCTTTTACGCTTATTCATAAGTTAGATGAGCAAATAATTTTAAAACGAGCTGAATAAACCTAAAGTTTACAAAGCTGTAGTGCAGTGTAATGGGATTATTAAGTTGACAAAACTTAATATGATAACTAATGCACCCTAATAGAAAACTAGGGCCTGACGTCACTACGCCAACAATGTTACCACAAGTCGCGCATGCGCATTTCCTCACATCAGCTTGAGAACTGAGGAAGAAACGCACCTGTGTCGCACAGACTTTTTCCCTCACCCTGTGGCTCAACAGCAGTGAAGAGGTAAGCCTGTTATTTTCTGAAAACACATTCGGTGTAGAGGTTGGCAAGTAGAGGTGGCCTTACGAAGTTATCAACTTATCTGTTGTTCCACATCAACCAGGTTTTTGACGTTGCTTCATTTGAACTGAATGTGTTGATTTAGCTAGCTATGGCTAATGTTACGTGTTCGAATGAACATCAGTTAGTTCATACTACCCGCCAGCGAGTTTAATGTGTTTGAACGTTTAAAATATAAGGTTTTCAGAGCTGAGGTTAATTTGCCTAATTTAAACTAGGTCAGAGAGTTCGGAAAATTCTTCTAAGTGGAAATTGTTTGTGATGCTTCAGTATGTTTTATTTAAAGTTCATTATTTTAAGTAAGATGAACTTTAAATAAAACATATACTGAAGCATCACTTCTAATTTATGTGAAATTAATCAAAAGCTTCTTCCACAATCTCATGAACATCCAGTAAAATCAACTGTTTAAGTTGAGAAAAGTTCAACAAACTAAAAACATTA
>JAVQJG010096035.1:0-24216 GCA_036024015.1 Craterocephalus amniculus | reverse complement strand
GGGGGGGGGCACACACACAATCAAAAAAACAAAAAATAACAGGCCAGTCATGATGAGCAGCTCTTTTCAGAGTGATAACTCATGAAATGTTACATGACACACACTCCTGGAATATTATCCTGCTGCCAGCCTGCGAGCGATTGGCTGAGTCCTGACATTTTCCTTTCATGGACTTGTACATGAGGGAGAGTATGCATCTTGCCACACTAGTGGGAATCCTAAAATAAATGTAGCAAGTGGCTCCCAACCTTCATCACCACTCAACTGAAAATGAGATCTTTTTCCCAGTCAGCTCTCTCCATGGCCTATTTTGGACAGCTTGATGGATCGAATGTACCATGACCGTAGTTCAACTGTCTTCCGGTCCTCATCCACCGTTACGTACCTGTCAGAAAGCTAAAAAGTACGCAGCCGAGATCCAGCTTTATTAGAAAAAAAAATGAAAAAGTGATGAAGCATTCATCTGTCAGATTAAAAATCCTAATGAAGTGTGCGCTCCTACAGGAGTCAGACATCTCAGAAATATACAGTGGGAAACAGTCCAAGAGCGAGGGAATGAACAGCTGTGTGAGATCTTAGCTTTTTACTTGTGCGCAAGTGGAACACATGACACAAAGCAATTACCCTACTTTGTACAGCAATTAGTTGCTTTTTAGAATAACTCTTTCTGATGTTTTTCCCTCAACTGCAGATAGATATGGATTGAAGACAGAACTGTCTCATTGATTTAAGCTTCTCCTGTTTCAGTTTCTGTAACATCAGCTTAAACCCAATTACAGCAGATTTGGTTGCTGCAGGTCTCCGTGGAACAACTCTTTTTTTTTTCTGTTTCCCCTTCCTGACTCCTGGGTGTGGGAGGGATTATTTATTAATTTATTTATTTGTAATTTCAGCAGACGAGTCTCTTAGCATATTCACTCATCATTACCAGCGAAACCTGCACCAAAAGCAAGCATTAATGCTTTAATTAAAAACGGAATCATATCTCAGTGAATTAAAAGGGAAAATGTTTTTTTGGTTGACTTGTTTGTTTGTTTGTTTCTGCTGTCTGCTGTTTTCCCCTGTGCACGTCTGAGAAACCATCTGCATGGAACATTATTTTTTTTCTTCCAGAGCCAAAAAAACATGAGAACTGTGATCTTGCATGTCAATTGATTCATCTTAATTAAAAAAAATACGTTCTGTTGGAAGGAGAAAAAAACAAAAACTGAGACAAGTGGTGTTTGGGGAGCATATTTCATGTTCCCGTGCTTGCAGTCCCACAACCTTCAGTGCTGCTTTTGGAAAGGACACAACTTTGAGATATGCAGAGCAAATCAATAACCGCACAACGCGTCATCTTTAAAGACATCCCGGCCCTCTCCATTGCCGTGTGTACATCCCTCCCCAACTGCCAACTGGCTCCTGCATGTTGCAGCTGCTGCTTCCACAGAGATAAAGTGACTTGTTGCTGATTCTGTGACTGGTTTAAATAAACACCAACCTGTTGCCGTACATTTCCCCCCCTCCCTCCCCTTTTGCAGAGGTTTACCAGTAAGCAGGATGTAATCAGGCACTACAACATGCACAAGAAGAGGGACAACTCCCTGCAGCATGGCTTCATGCGCTTCAGCCCCCTGGACGACTGCAGCGTCTACTACCATGGCTGTCACCTCAATGGAAAAAGCACCCATTACCACTGCATGCAGGTACACTACACAGACCCACAGCTGTTCTCAACCTACACAAAAACCTACACTGAACCCACAAATACTGTATGTATAATGGGCGTGCAGGAAAATGTATATACACGTGGAAACATCTGCACCCAGAGTTTCACATCTCATGCATTACGTAGCATATAAATGACAAGCTGCTAACTTTTGAGGCACATAGCACATAACAGTAGGCATGGAGAAGCTGAATTGTTCACTTTACCTTCATTTGTCAAAACTTATCATGTTTCCTTTTCTGAAGAGAGGTTTAGCAAAACATTTCCTCATGTAAATAAAGGAAAAATGACAAAAGAATAAATACGAGTGAGGCTGCTGGTGCTTTTCCCACCTTCTCGCTCTCTCGCTCCTTAATTGGCATGGATAAAATCCAGTAAGGTGTTTATATAAACTACACATTTTCATCTTTTAGTACCAAGCAGCCTGGTGAAGACTATTCCCCTTTTTGGATTTGTTTAATTTTTTTTTACATCTGCTTATTTTCAATGTGTCATTGTGCCGAGGGCTTTCTCACCAGCAAGGCAGCAGCGGATGGCCTAAGATATATACTTTTTTTTATACACCTCTAACCGCGTAATTGTTATTAGGAAATTTCAGCCCTTGTTTTAACAGTCTCTGAGAACGTGCAGATGTTGGCATCGGCCCCCCTTGATTTAGTGGGAAAAAGAACAGAGTGACATTTTTTTCATTGTTTGACTCGATATGGAGAAGTTGTGCGGTCGAAAAGTGCCACGGAAGATATACAGTTGCTGCTTTTAATTAAAACATTAAGATTTTTTTTCCCGTCTTTGTTGGCTGTAAAAGCTCGGAAGAACCCGAGCATTTTAAGCTTAAGACCGAGACAGTCATATTACTCCTTTGTTTTTTCCTCTACACCCTCCACTTCGGAAATTTGCTCTCAGTTACAGTAAGTTTGTAGTGATTCCAGCATCACTCTCCAAATATTAATTTCATTTTCTAACAGTTTGCTATGCCAGGAAGGTACTGTAGTCTTAGCAGCCTTCTGTGACCACTGCCTCTTTCACTCTCTTCTTTTGTTTCCAATTGTCACAACGATGACAAAGATACTTTCCAATTCAGGGGTTTAACATGAAACTGGTGATGTTCACATGTGCGTTACCACAAATTAAATCTTGAATGTGAGAAAACAACCTTCTTCTACACATTTCTAGGCCACTAGCGTTTTCTTAACCACAATGAGATCTCTTTATGCATCAGTCGTACAGTATATCAGATGCCTTTGAAGTGCAGCATTTCAGAAGCCATCTTTTCTCAAACCGTCCTTGCAAAACTGCATCTCACATGCGAGCCGAGGGCCCAGATCTCAATTTCCACCATCATGCTTTGTTTCCACTTTGCAGGTGGGTTGCAGCAAGGTGTACACCAGCACCTCGGATGTCATGACCCACGAAAACTTCCATAAAAAGAACGCCCAGCTAATCAACGATGGCTTCCAGAGATTTCGTGCCACGGAGGATTGCGGCACGGTGGGGTGTCAGTTCTACGGGCAGAAAACAACACACTTCCACTGCAGGTAACGAGCCCTCATGTGCTGGAGCCAGTTCTAAAAGTGCTCAATTTGTCTAAGCACAAGTTTCAGAATTTATATGATGTGTCCAAAGAAAATTTACTGAAAATACTCCCTCTGTTTTTTGTTTTTTTAAAATAATATGTTTAACTAAGCTGGAGTCACTCCATCACACCAAGAGGTACTGACAGAGCAAAACCAGTCATGTTTTTTTTTTCCCATTCTTTTCTCAGACGCCCAGGCTGCACATTCACTTTCAAGAACAAGTGTGACATTGAGAAGCACAAGAGCTACCACATCAAAGATGATGCCTACGCCAAAGATGGCTTCAAGAAGTTCTACAAGTATGAAGAATGCAAATACGAGGGCTGTGTGTACAGCAAAGCCACCAATCACTTCCACTGTATCCGCTCCGGCTGCGGCTTTACCTTTACGTCCACCAGCCAGATGACCTCCCACAAACGCAAACACGAGCGTCGGCACATCCGCTCCTCCGGCGTCATGGGCCTCTCCTCCAGCTTCTTGGCTCCCAAGGACGAACCGGAGGAATCCAGTAACGATGACCTGATGGACTTTTCGGCCATTAGCAGCAAGAACTCCAGCTTAAGCGCTTCGCCTACCACCCAGCAGTCCACCACTGTACCGCACCTGCTGACCACACCCGCCACCGTCTCGTCCTCTGCGATGTCGGGCCACACGCTAAAGCCCACCCCGTCGCTGCCCAGCGCGGGCCAGCGCATGTCCAGCCTGCTGACTCAGGCCCTGCCCAGCAACATGCCGGTAGCCCTCGCTCTTTCCAACAGCGCCCTCGCCACCTCCAACCCGTTCTTCCCCCTCATGCCCAGGCTGCCTCTTCAACCGCCCCCGCCAGCCGCCAGCCTTACATCAGCCGTATCTTCCGGAGCCCACTCCATGCCCACCGACTCACCGAGCCAAGGCTGCTCCATAGTGGGGGGAGACGCAGCCATGGCATCGACCCCGAATTCTTTCGCCACCTCCTCTATTATGGAGAAGATCTCTGCCAGCAAGGGCCTGATATCACCCATGATGGCCAGACTGGCAGCTGCCGCTCTGAAACCCTCCAACAACCAAGATGCAGGTACGTCGTGGTGCAAATGATTGTAAAATGTTTCATGTTAGATAAGAGAAAATGATTGTTTAGCCTCTTTTTTTTTTCTTGATAAAACGAGTGAAAAAACAAAAGAACAATAGTGGGTTGAAGCTATTTGATACCCAGAGTTTGCTGCACGTGTGTGCGTGGCTTCTTCCTCTTTGTGTGTGTGGACAGAGCAGGAGAGAGTGCACTTAGATGTCATCTCTGTAACTATCCCAGAGCGAAGAGAAAGGCCGAAAAACTGCTGCTTTCAGGCTTAAAGGGGACATACCGGAGGCACGGCGCTGTGCTCCGGGCTTGTTATTGTGTTGATCGTTTGTTAGATACCCACAATCCATTTGGAGATAAATGCGCTGACAGGGGAGAGTAGAGCCTGTAAAAGTCTCTTATGATGTTCAGAGTGGGGGCTCTTGGGGCTTGTGTCGAACATGTTTCCTCATCATTGGGTCTTATCTCTGTCTGCGCCCGTTCCAAGCAAATGGAGGTGGAATGAAATTAAGTTCAGAAATTGCAAGAACAAAAAAAAGAAGGGGGGGGGGGGTGTATCCTCTATGCAAACTGATAAAAAGGAAAAAAAAAGGAAAAACAGAAATTACTGAGGCAGAAATGACTTAATGCACTAGAGCAAAGAAACAGGCTTTGATACAAGACAGACACACTTGAGTGCATCGGCAAATACACACTTTTCTAGAAACCTTCTGTTTGCATGAAAACATGTCAGTATCTCTTTAGCATAAACAGGATTCTCATGAATTTTGAGGTAATTGGCTGCTGTATGTTCATCATATTCCTCTAAACAAAACCAGAGGGAATTAAAATAAAGTTTAGATATTCAATTAGAAAAAGAATGCACAATAGAGTATGGCATGGCGTTTGATCAGAGCAGGCTCTCGGTTTGAGCAGCTGCGGTGTGGATTTTAAACGGGACTGCTCCGGATGTTGAGACTGGGAAGGATTACGTTTCCTGGTGGCGCTCCCGGAGCAGGACAGGCCCAGGGAGAGAGTCGGGGCAGCTGCTCCAGGGAGCCGAGCTGAGCCCAGGCTGTCAGGCTGAGCTCCACCTCTGGGCTTCCAGCAGGTAGTCGGCATACTGGGAAGGCCCCCACTGCTGGTGGGGCCTCCACAGATGGTGCCTTCACCACCCCTCTGGTTGGCTCAGCCTGAGCTCACAGCTCACGTCTCACTGCTGGGAAACAAAACGATATGAAACAAACTCCCCATTCTCAATACCTTTAAGTAGAAGATGATGCAGACACAGGATGGTGGTGTGTGTGTGTGTGTGTGTCTGTGTGTGTGTGGGGGGGGGGGGTTACTGTGGTTTTTTTTCTCATTTTTGATTTATAAAATGTGTGAACAGGACATTTGGGGCAAAATTAAAAAGGAAGTGGTTTGTGCCTCGCTGTCGAAAAGGTGTGAGAAAAGTCACTGTTTGTGGCTATTTTTCAAAAGGCTTCTTTTTCTGATTGGGTTGTGAAACTTTGTCTGTATTGCCGCAAAATGTGCATCTTTCTGGTTTCTGCCTTCAGTATTTCTCCGAATTTTTTTTTCTCTTTCTTTTTTTTCTAATAATGTTCCGCTCTAATTTACCCCTAAGTGTTTTTCCCAGAGATTCGAGCATCTGAAGGGTTTACTAATTAGACACACAGTACAAATGATCTTTCACAAGCTCTGTATCTTATCCGGAGTAATTACATGCTGGTGCATTATTCCTGGATAATTTCCAGAAAGAAGCTGCTTTGAGTCAAACTCATTTGTTCTCCCTCTTCTGGAAGTGGGGGGAAAAAAATTAAATTCATGACGTGCATCAGAGAAAGATTTTTTTTTTCAACATAATCCACCTTAAATCTTCAAGTTTCCCCTCTGATTTAGTGAAGTGATATTTTACTCAGCCTGCTGATCATGGGTAGATCACACATTGAGTGGCTGCTCTTGATGTAATGTGCTCCCATTTCGTCTCACAGATGATTTAATTGTCAATGACAAGGCAGGATTTGTCTGGCTAGTTAATTTTGGGTATACTCTTATCGAGTTGGGGGAAGGGACAGAGGGCTGGACACGGACTTGGTTAGCATTCACTGACCTCAAACCAGACGCAAAATTATTTGACTGCTGTTTTCTTTTCTAACCCCACCCCTGCCCCACCCCCAGCCCCTCCAACCTCAGTCTTTGTCAAACAGAACTGACACTCGCCCATCTCCTAGCTTTCAGCTGACGAGACAAGGCCCAAGACTGGCTTTTCCACTCCTATTCGCCCTGATATGTCTCCTGGTCATCTTGTTGCAGGGGAAGGGGGCCCTGCTCAGTTTCCCCCTTACGTAGGATAGTCCTTTTTTTCTTTTGTTGTTGTTGTTTTTTTCCCCCCTCTTCTCCACTCGCAATGAAAAGAAGCTCTTTCTCACCAGGCTGAGGGCGAAAGGCGCACACTTGGTCGCCCATGACCTTGCCTGTCACAATCCCTCAACACCAGGCCTGAATCCTAAACAACAGAATTCTCACCAAACCAATAAAGTCTTTTTAGTGTCTCAGAGGCAGTGTCAGAGCCATCACACCTCCCACTCACATATATTTTTTAAAATAAACCACCACTTATTGTCAGCCAGAAGCTCTGCCTTCTCTGTATAGCCCCAGGACAAATTAATATTTCAACCCCCTGGGATTGGGGGTGGGGGGGGGGGCACAATTCACCTTCCTGTCAGCATTTTTACCTCGGGTCGTCCCCTGGTGTTTATTTATTTCAATTCAGCTCTCCTGTCCGCTCTCACGGCATTCACTGAATACCTATTTGGAGGAGACTGTGATCGAGAGGTCACGCTATTTGAACCAATCTGATTGGCTGTCAGCTCCAATCTGACCGACATAGCACCCCTGTTCCTTGTGGGTACGCTCAATGGCATCGGCCGCTGTCCGTTGTCAGGCCAACAAGGAGCCTGAGAAAGTGGGAAGGGAGGGAGGGGGTGGGGGGGTATCTGAGACTGCCACTTTCCCTCAGCATTAGCATCTCACTTAATGACCAGTTAAGAGGCAGTCTGGCAAATGAGTTGTGACAAGTGCTGAAGAAAAAGGAGTCTTTTTCCCTCATATCTCCCGCCTCTCAATCACCATTTAAAAGGCTTGACGGCCTGACATAATTTTGCAATAATTATCACTCGGAGTATTCTTTTCGGGCCAGGACAGAAGTCAGATTGGATCTCGTCATAGGGTAATAATGCTGACCAACAATAACTTTGTTGTCTCTTCTCTCATCATCTCTGGCATGATCCTCAGGGAATGGCCAGCCGGCTTCAGCCAGCCAGTTCAATCTGGTTCAAGTGAAGCAGGAGCCACCAGACGCCAATTCTGGGCTTTCCCAAGACTCCGCGCAAGAACATAGCTTAGACCTGAGCAAGAAAGACCACAGGTATACAGACACGTGCCTTTGTAAATGCTCATTCAAACACATTTTCCCCTTTTAAGTAACATCAGATTGAATAAATAAACAAATTGTTATTATTTGTTGTTATTTGACTGATTGATGTTTTCTCCATCTTTGGTTATATCCTGTTTTTATGAACATACTGTACACACAGTAATGAAAACTTGAAAATGTTGTCCATTTTTCTGTGAGAAGCATGTTTACATAACCCTTCAACACCAATCTTTCCCCCACCCGACAGTAGATCTTATTTCTTAAGAACACAGCATTTTTCTTGTTCATTATACTTGCACACCTCATGTGATAAATAGTAATATTTACTTTTCTCATGCAAATCTTGCTTAAACATTGTTCATTTTCCTTGTTCCAGTAATGAATCAAACGGATACCCCGTACCAGGGAATACATCTCTTTTATCCTCGCTTATGAATAAGGTAAGATCCATCCATCAAACGCCTTTCATCCTAAGACAAATTAGCAGAACACGGAGGGGCCTGTTTGTTTTTTAATGTTTCACCGCTAATAAGATGAGTTTGTATCATTTAAATTTTCCAGCCATTTTTCATACGGTGTAATTTTCACTGCACCTCTCACAAATTAATATAATGAAGCAGTAGCTGGTTGCCATGCCAGATATATAGAGATGTTTGTTTTTTGATGAGCTGTTCTGAACTCGCCATCCATTTTTTTCTCCCCCTTTATACTTTTTCTTCCCCGCCTCGCTCTACATTTATTCATAGAGTTTATAAATTATTTGATTAAAAAGTCAGAGGAGGAAAAACAGGAAGGCGCTGCCCTCATTTTTTAACAAGTCTAAATGTTTGCGCATGGAAATTTAAATGTGCGTATGTTTTTGTGGAGATTAAAATGGACATTGTCATAGTCATATATCTTACCCAATTGATACAAATGTGCTGGGTGGTTTGCATCGCACCGATGATGTCATTGCAGATCAGTCTTCATTTTTTCCAACTCTTGTTGACTGATCAAGACCTCTTCCCCACCCCTTTTATGCTTCCTCTGCACATGCAGCCTAACCAAAGTAGCAGTCATCAACCCCGCACTGGAATTGTTGAACAGCCAAACTGTTGTCATGTCAGACTTTAGGGGGTTTGCTTCAAGCCACCACATCACATGAAAGGGTTAACAGATGCCCCCAGAGGACACTTAGCAAATGCGCTTGGCCTGAACTCAAGCAAAAGCCTGGATGTTTGTAATTCTGCATTCTCTCTTTTGTTTTGCCAAATTCTCTCAGTATGTGTTTTGTTATTCTCACATTGTCGCTAACATACTGTATGCAAGAATAAGTGCCTACAAATATGGAGCTAACCCAGCGGCTGGTGGTTTATGTGCTGTTTATTTATTTTTTTTTTTGTAGATGTCACAGGTGAACCCTGCCCTTTTAAATGCCGTGAACCTGAAGACAGAGCTGGAGGGAGGCCAGTGCAACGACACTTCTGAGGCAGCACAGTATCTGAACCGAGCGCTGAAGAGGCCCATGCCTGAAAAACCCTCAGAGATCTGGAGAACATACCTTCGCAGGTAAGAAAAAACAGAAAGAAAGAAAAAGACAGAAAGAAAGAAAAAAGGAAGGAAAGACAAAAAAAACATTCATTTTGATAGTGAGAAAACAGTCAGAATGTCTGAAAGCACTGTCCCTGTGAGGTCCTTTCCAGTAAAAACTAATCCTCACATACTGTACTGCATCACTGGAAACCCCCTGAAAGTAGAAGAATCTCAATCTTTCAGGAATTTGGCTCAACTTACTGTATGACAGGCCTGAAAGAATTTACTGTTAGATGAGCGGTTGGACCGGTTGTCTTTTCTGTTGGTGTTGAGAAATCAGTGAATTAGATCTTTTACATCTGTCTACGTACAGGTTTGACACAGATGACTTCTGTGAGGCTCAGTGTGACTTCCTTCAAAAAGTGCACTTTCACTGCCTGGTAGAGGACTGTGGTGCGCTCTTCAGCACTGTGGATGGGGCCATAAAACACGCTAAGTGAGTGTCACCTGTTCACGTTCAGAAAATACACTCATTTCTGTTTTATAGATCGGTATTAAAAGGAGATTCCATCTCTTCCGTCTTTCAGCTTCCACCTCCGAGCCACCTTGAAGGTGAAGTCGGAGCCTCCGTTCACTGATGGCAAGGAGTCCAGCGAGGCCGCCTCGCTGCAGCCTGTCGCCCCTGTCTCTATGGCCAACAATCCCTCTATGGATATGGCGCACCTCACTCCCTCTGGCGGCTACAACTCACCTCCTCCCTCCTTGCTGGCCTGGAAGCAGCTGACCGGCAGCATCCCTCAGATGCCAGCTTCGATGCCCAACCTGCCAGCAAACTCCCCTTTGGCCACCACCTCTCTGGAGAATGCGAAGCCACAAGTCAAACCCGGTTTTCTGCAGTTCCAGGAGAAGTATGAGAAAATAAAGTATTCAGAAACAGCTCAAAATCTTACTTTCTTTCTTTTCTCCTGAAGCTGATTAAATTGTATTTTCCATTTTTATCAATCCAGTGATCCCTGCTTGGCTACTGACTGCAAGTACTCCAACAAGTTCCACTTCCACTGCTTGTTTGGAAACTGCAAATATGTGTGCAAGACCTCCGGAAAGGCAGAATCCCATTGTTTGGACCACATCAACCCCAACAACAACCTGGTCAACGTCCGTGACCAGTTTTCCTACTACTCTCTTCAGTGTCTCTGTCCCAACCAGGTGAGCGTGGCTTGATAACTCAGCCAAGAGCTGTCTGACTGTCATCTCCCAGAGGTTTCTAAGCATGAAGTATGCTATCTATTAGACCAGTATTTGAGGTTATTTGACTCAAGGCTTTCACAACCACTGCTCCCCGTCTTCCATCTCTGCTGAGAAAGACAGTCGACTCACCCCAGTAATGCCTGTTTATATGTCAATGATGTCATTTTGACTGCCGCATTCTCCTCTCAGAAAAGGCCAATTTAGCTGATATTACCCAATAAATCATTGTCACTTGCACAGTAAACAAGGCTGTCTGGAATAGGGCAAAAATCAGGGGAATGCTTCGCAAATGAAACCTAAATGGCAGCCCCTGCCTGCTCTCATGAGCCCGTATTTGGAAAACGGTTTAAATGAATTCATTAATGTGTCGAAAATCACCCCTCTCACAAAAAGTCTCCTCCTCCCTCCCTTCCACTCCTTTCCTCCTCCCTTTAGTCTCCATCTCCTGAACTGAGCAGATCTTATTTGGCCCAGTCCTTTGGGATCTGGGCCTCGCAAACAGATGGTGGTGTACAGACATGTTAGAGAGGAGGTGGGGGGGGTAAGAAGCCTGGAAAAAGAGCAAAGTAATTGTAGAAATGTGGGCTGTTCAAAATAACAAGAAAGGGGGGTGAAAAAAGGTGTTGATTATGTTTTTGTGTAAAGTTTATTTAGTGTTGGCTTTAATGTTTTAACAGAAGATATATCAAATTAAACACATAAGCTTCTTTATCTTTTGCTGCCAAACACGCATGAGGTTTGACTGCTAAAACTGTGAAATGATTTATCTCCACTGCAGCAATGTGAGTTCAGAATGAGGGGCCACTATCACTGTCTGCGGCCTGGCTGCTTCTTTGTCACCAACATCACCACCAAGCTGCCGTGGCACATAAAGAAGCACGAGAAGGCAGAGCGCCGTGCCGCCAACGGCTTCAAATATTTCACCAAGAGGGAGGAATGTGGGAGGCTGGGTAAGAATCAAAATCCCTTTGATCCTGTATATGTTTTGGCCTGTTTGCCTCTTGTTCCCCACCAAAACCTCCATGTCATCTGAATAGCTTTTGATGATATTTTTTACCAGGAGAGGTGCGTGGATTATAGGTGTTACACTGAAAGAGATGTAGATTGATTTGTACTGGCTGTTGCAAGAGGATATTCTGTGTTTACAAAGGGAGAGAGACTAGTGTTGGCAAACATGGTGTCGTGCTTTGTGAGTGGTTTAAGAGGCATGAAACAAGGCTGCCTCGTAGGTTTTGTCGCTGTGTTTTGCATATTCACAAAGGCACCTGAAGTCCCAAAGGAAGTCTTGCCTGTACTACGGTATGAGCAAAGAGGGCAATCACATCCAGGTTGTTTTTCCTCTTTCTTTTGCCCCTGTCAGAAATGAGCAATTAGGTTTGTGTTTGTTAATTATCTGGCTTGTCTGGTTTAGCCTGTTTGTGTCTGAAGCTGCGCCTCACAGCCACCGCTGCCATCACGCAGAAATGAATTAAAAGTGATCGTTTTTTTTCAGCCGGTTACACAAGCTTTTCAGAGCGCAGAAACAAAGCAAACAAAACCGGGCCCTAAACAGCTGTTTTTTGTCCCCAGCCTGATCTGCCAACTGCATTGTTCGGGCTGGGGGAAAAACAGAAAGGATTACCATCGCCAGCGCTCCAGTCATAAAGAATTGATGGGTTGCCAGTATCCATGGCAGCAACATTAAACTGAACACCGCTGATGATGTTACCTGGTTTCTGTCTCACAAAAGGGCCTCTGTGTCACGGGGGTTACTGTTATTTGCTCAACTTTGCGTGTCTAAAACATTCTGTGTGCAAAAGCTATTTGATGACACAGACATGTTTTTCTCTTAAAGCTGGTGCCATGGTTACTGACATGCTAACACCTGCCCAGCATGTTACTCTTTCAATTATTTGTGCCTGCTTTTATATAATGGTATTTGATTAACAGGCACAAAATGGAACAATCATTTAATTTGAAATCATAAAGCAATTAGAGCTAGACCGGTTAAAACAAGAGAAAAGAACAGAAGACGGCGAAGCAGACAGCAGAACAATGCAGAACAAAAGGAGAAATGACAATGAAGATACTTTGAGAAATGAATTTAATATGGTAATAATCGTATATTTACTTTGGTTTGCAGGGATGTGCATTATTGGCCCACAGAAAATGAGAATTTATTTATGTAAATTCCTAATTGAATAAAGCATGTCAGTGTAATAAAAGAGCTCCACAGGTTTAGTGCACAGAAGCCTTGACTTTCTCAGTGTGACACCAGTGATCTAATATTCCTCCTACTTGTACACTCCGAAACACTTTGAAACTCGACCCCTCTTTTGTCAGAGCTATATCATGAAATTAAAGAACAAAGAGAAAAAAAAAAACCAACAAAAAAAAAAAAATTTCACTTTGTGTTTGATCTAATCACAACACCCTCGCACTGACAGTGTTGCCGTTAGCGCTTTAGCTAGTTTTGGATGCCTCTGAATGAGCCGAAGACAAATTAATGTGTAAATGGAGGGTTTTACAGCTGTCACTGTTCTCTCCGCGGCAGGTTGTAAGTATAACCAAGTCAACAGTCACTTCCACTGCATTCGCGAGGGTTGCCAGTTCTCCTTCCTGCTCAAGCACCAGATGACCTCACACGCGCGCAAACATATGAGGCGGATGCTGGGGAAGAACTTTGACAGAGTCCCATCCCAGGTACGAACGCAAAGCCTTAAAATGAAAGGGTACATGTCACATAAGGGTGCATATTTCACATATTTTCATGAATATGTTTCTAAACTCAAGAGTAGTAAGGCTCTTTATTTGTTTTTACCTGATTTGTGCAGCTGCTTTTTTTTTCCGATGTTGTTGTGTTTTTCAGTGTTGTGTTTCCTGTTCGATGAGTCAGATTCAAGGAAAGAGTTTGTTCATTTGGTGCTCTTTTGTAAAAAGAGAGTAGCACTCATATCCTGTCAAGCCAGTAAACGACAAATTGTTCATGACGTTCTTTCAATGAAATTTTTCACAGTTTCCTCACTTTGGCTCAGGAGCACGTTATGTTCTGTATTTAAATACGTGGATTTTCTAGTTCTGTTTGTTCTTCTTTTCCTCTCTTACTAGCAGTCATGAGACAGAAGTATGAGGTTAATTCTGCTTGCTTTTGACATATTGAGAAATTCTTGTTCCTTTGCCAAGAGCCAACACCTGCGTAAATGACTCATAAAAACCCCAAGCTATTTGTTTCAAACCTTCCTTTACAGTAAAGATGACTTGTCTTCCAGGTGATGCCGCTCGGCCAGAGGGGGGATGACATGCAGCATGCATCCGGTATGGTGTCTGGACCCATGGCTGCCCAGCACGGCTTCTCCTCCAATGTCATGGATGAAACTGATGACTACATGGACTATATGGGAGCAGGAGGAAGCCCCCTGGGTCTCTCCTCTGAGTCCTCCAACCAAGACCGAAGCTGCACCAGCACACCTGTAGGAAACGATAGCTCTCCAGCAGGTGAGGATATGTAAAATAGTCCCAGCAGATCAACACGTTGACCTTTAATAAAGCTTTTTTTTATCTTGAACATCATGCCTTACCTCAGTCTACGCTTGCACACTTCACCAAAAAGCCAGAAACATGTCATTTCATGCTCTTTTCAATCACATATTTTAGGATTCAGCAGTTTAACTTACAATCAATAATCCTATTAGTCGTAATATAACGGCCGATGACTGGTGTTTTCTTACATCAGAGTTGTGGTCGAGGCATTCTGCAGTTTTCCTGGTCATTGTCATAAAATCTCCATTCTGTACATCAGTGGTCTGAGTTATTGTGCTGAAAGGAGCTTATCACATTTTCCTCTGGCCAGAGATCATCATCCCTGCGGCTTTATGTCTACTTTAGCGCTTTTACTTGGCTGAATTGTGAGAGGAATAAAAGGAAATGGGAAGCTGCTCCTTTAATCTCAAACTTACAGAGCAGATTCGTCTCTGGTTTTTTTTGCTAAATCTCAGCCTTACTGATTCTCACACTTCTTCACGTGTTGCCAATATTATCCAACTACTCTCATCATTGTTGTTTTGGCTGGTGTTTGGGTTACTTGTCTTGAATGGGCCTCATTTTGTATCATTCTCTTATCTTTTATCTTTCCCTTTTTTGCCTCCCATCCCTCTGTGTGAATGTGTGTGTGTGTGTGTGTGTGTGTGTGTGTGTGTGTGTGTGTGTGTGTGTGTGTGGGTGTGGGTGATCTTGCCCCTGTGTGTTTCTGTGTACCTGTCTTTTCCCTTCTCGCCTGTCCTTCACCCCCTTCTGGTCAACCTGTCTCTCCAGGACAAGGCTACCCCACCACCACTTCTGCTCCTACCACCCCTGCTGACACTAGCGCAACCCAAAATGCACCTCCTTCTTCCCCTCCTCCACCACCTCCTCCTCCGCCACCACCGCCACCTCCCTCCGCTCCTCAGCCTGGCCTCCAGTCCCAGGCCCCATCTCTCTCACCTGCTCTCCTCCGACCCGCTCTCCCCTCACTCCCATACCTCCTTTCTCCATCCTGTCTGTCATACTCTCTGCTCAGCGCCTCTCTGGGAGCCACTCGGAGTGTTGTCATGCCAACCAACACACCAGCTTTCAGCCCCATCATTGCCACTCCGTCTCCGGTTAAAAATGACGTCCCTATAGTGCAGGATGCTGCAGGTACTTATCCCCGGCGCAAACCAACACTGCAGCTGTCACTCTCAATTACTGAGTCCTGTGCAGCATTTAACTGTGTGATCCAGCCTTTCTCTGCATTATTGTCATGGAGAAGTGTTACAAAAAAGCCCAAATTTATGTGGAAATCATGCAGTCTGACAATAACAACAAATATGTGTAGATTTTTTCCAAATACACCTTTTTATTTCTTGTGTGCACACTCATTTCTAGCATCTTTTAGGACATTATTGAGCAGTGAATTCGTCACTATATGAAGCCTGGGCCTTGTTTAGTTTCCCAGAACAAGACTGCATCAGCAGCTTCTTATTTTAATCACGCCTCAAGTTTTATCGAGGCCCACTGCTTCCTGTCTGGCAGAACAGGGATCATATCATTAGCAGTGACCCCAGGGTGTTGCAAAAGGTGGGTGCCCCTCATAAAACAACAACATGGAGATAAGAGGGCTGCTTAAGACGCACTACTCTGCCTCTGTTTGGAGACTGGAGACACCCTGTAGAAGTGTCATATTTCACAGTCAATCTGGCATTTTTTCCCCCTCCTCCTTTAATCATTCTGGGAATTAGGATTTTTTTACAACATGTGGCTCTCTGTGCTTACTCAGCTGCGAACCACTTCTGGCTGAGTAGAGTTCAACACAGGAGTTTTTAACCCAGACACTAATTTGCTTATAGTCTGTGGGTTTTGTGTTGTGCATCGTCCGATTAATCTTTAATGCCCTTCCCTCTGTTCTTTAGGGAACACCATCTCCATTCCCACAGCCACCGGCGCAAAGAAGCGCTTCTGGATCATCGAGGACATGTCGCCGTTCGGCAAGCGCCGCAAGACGCCGTCGTCGCGCAAGATGCTGGATGAGGGGATGATGCTGGAGGGCTTCCGGCGCTACGACCTGTACGAGAACTGCAAGGACACGGGCTGTCAGTTTTCCCTCAAGGTGACCCACTACCACTGCACCCGGGAGAACTGCGGCTACAAGTTCTGCGGCCGAACCCACATGTACAAACACGCCCAGCACCACGACCGCGTGGACAACCTGGTCCTGGACGACTTCAAGCGCTTCAAATCCTCGCTTAGCTGCAACTTCCCCGACTGCCAGTTTTCCGGCAACAGCACCCACTTCCACTGTCTCCGCTGCGGTTTCCGCTGCACCGACAGCACCAAGGTGACGGCCCACCGCAAGCACCACGGCAAGCAAGATGTGATCAGCGCCGCCGGCTTCTGCCAGTTCAGCTCCAGCGCCGACTGCGAGGTTCCCGATTGTAAATATAAGCTCAAGTGCTCACACTTCCACTGCACCTTCCCTGAGTGTAAGCACACGGTAGTGGGCATGTCCCAGATGGACTCCCATAAGAGGAAGCATGAGAAGCAGGAGCGGGGTGAGCTGCCTTCTGTGTCACCAAAACAGGAAGGGGTGCACCATCTGGTGGGAAACATGGCGGCCATGGCTCCCTCCTCCATAGGTCTTCCCATTTCCTCACCTGGCAGCCTCCACGGGTTGCCCTACAATATCAACAGCAGTGCTCCCTCCATGCTCTACCAGACAGGCGGCATCAGTTCTGACTATAACCACTCATACCCACCGTCGTCCATCAACCTGGACAGCTCCCTCAACCTGGGCACAGACACCAGCAGCTCCCTGTTCTTCCTGAAGAACGCAGCCGGTCTGGGTCTCAGCGACTCGCTGGACCTCAGCAAGAAGGTGCACCACAACACAGCGCGACTGGGCCACAATCCCACGCCCCAGCTGGGTCTGCCCGCAGCGCAGGACGACACCACAGGGACGTCCGGAGAGGCTGAAGACGACATGTCGCCGGAGGAGGAGGCACACGCAGAAGAAGAGGACGACGACGACGAGGATGAGGAGGAAGAGGCAGAGGATGATCTCAACACTGACTCGAATGATGACTCGGCGGCAGAGGCCGACGGCGAAAAGGACAACGGGGAGAGTTTTGATGCTTCCGTTAACCATACTGACACTTCCCGATTGGAAAAGCAAGACGCTGACCCGTAAAAGAGGAAAAAAAAGAAACAAAACAGAAAAAAAAAACAAGAAACTAAAAACAACAGTGACTGTAGGAACTGCAGAAAAATGCTGTGTACTATGAATTAACTAAAATGAAAGTGGCCTCATTCGTCATGCTTACAGACTTCAAGTGACGACAAGAAAACAACGGCGGCATGGAAAAAAATGACGGCCTGAAATGATTTATCATGATGTTTACAAGATGACCAACATTATTAATTCAATTATGCATTAAAAAAAAAATTGAACGGAGAGAACAGAGTTAGGCCCTGTTTTACATGTGGGGCAGCAATGTAAAGCATTTTACTACACATCAGTCTTTTTTGTGTGCGTGCATGTTTGACCTTAATTTATTTTCCTTTTTTTTCACTTTTTTGTGTGTGGTAAAAAAAAAAAACATGTTATAAAAACAAAAACAAATCTCTATATAACTATATATGTAAATGGGTGTGTGTGTGGGTGTGCGTGCGTGTGTACGAACAATGATATACAAAAGGAAATTGCTGGCACAGGCAACATGAACTGCAGGGCCATGGACATAGAAAAAGGGACATGAATCACTAAGGGAAACAGGATGTGTTTCAACATTTAATCTTTTTTGTATTATTATTAATATTATTATTATTATTATCATTATTATTATTGATTAATATTATTAGACACACAGAGAAAGGGGATACATTTCATTCCCGTATCTGTGGTATGCTTTTTGTTTTCATTAAGACGTGGAATTGACCAGTAACTGTTTGGTCAGTCTCAGCTGCAGTCAGGCGTCCAGCAAGCCGCCGGCCTCAACAGTTCTCGACATTTTTTGCTTGCGTTCAGCTAGCACCAACTCCAAGCTTAGCCCATGTAATTTAAACCCCTCCCCCACACTCACTGTGGAGGAATCAAGTTTGTGCGTGGATTAGTGCACTTTTATATTAGCTGATCATGACGAAAAAAGTTAATGATGATAGAAATCTTTTGAGTATATTTAAAAATATTTTTGTTACCATTTGCATCTTTGCATTAATATGTTTCGTTGTGTTTGTCAGTCAGATGCATATCGATCTGTAAACAGGCGAGGTTGTGATTGATGGTTGGGGATAAGTAGAGGTTTTTTTTGGGGGGGGGTCCGAATGACCAGCGGCAACGATGAGTCACTCAGAAGAAGTGGGTTGGACTACAAAGAAAGTGTCATGGAGTGTGTTCTTCTTCTTCATTTTTTTTTTTTTTTTTGGAAAAATGTACAGACCGAAAAATGTCTCTCAATGGCATTTTGTTTTCCATTCACTATGGCTGTGGTTGAGCTCCTGTTGTAACAGTTTTTATTTAATATTTATGTGACCTTCCAATGAGAAATTTTTAGGGTGTTATTGCACTTTTTAGGTTCATTTTTACCGTCTGAAAAAGAGAAAAAAAAGAATGATATATATCTTTTAACAGGGAATTTGCTTTAAGGATGTTGTTTTAGTTCACTTTTTTTGCTTTGATGCACAATAGATGTTAGTGTGACAACAAACTGTTGTTCTGTGGTTTATTTAAAAGGTTATTATTTTGCTTCTTCTGTGATTGGACAGTTTGAAATTTTAAAAAAAAGGAACTGTGGAGCGCAAGGAAAAGAGCGCCCCAATAAAAAACACTAATATGGACTGTGATTTAAATTAATTCTTAAGAAATTCATTGCGATGTCACTTATTGTAGTACTAAATTATAAATCTGTTGAGCTGCCCTCTGGTTTCTATTGAGCAAATATGGACGACTGAGGAGTCAACACAGTGAATTATCTCCTGAGCTTGGCATTGGAAATAAATGATCATAACATAGGGAATAATGTGTGCTGATGGTATTCCAGCGGATATTGTTTTGAAAAAAAAAAAAAAGTTTGTACAGTATTTTCCTCTGTAAAAATAACTATATATGAACAAAAGGCTCTTTGATGAACAGCTTCCTTTAAAAAGAAAACCCTAAAAAGGAGAAATGAAAAATAAAAAAGTTAAAAATTCAAATAGCCTCATCATAGTTTGCTTGTGTGTGAGCTTTTTCCCCTTTTTTTTCTTTTTTTTTTTTAAATAACACCCAAGAGTAAAGCAGTGGCAGATTCCATTTTATTTGTCGGAAGATTTTTTCTTTGTTTTCCAAATTCTGTCAGAAGCTCAAACTCAAATACACTGATTTGAATTCATTAACGGACGTTTCTGTTTCAGTTTGCTTCAGTTTGCTTTATCCACTGTTGTTTTCCTGTGTGTGTCTGTGTGCAGTATTATTTTTTTCTTTTCTTTAAGCTCATTAATTGAACCTTTTGGCTCGTCGTTGTGCTATGGCATGATGTGCTCACACACTGAACTGTCCCCAGTGACATTGTTGCAAGGCACAGGTATCGCTGCATTTTTTTTTCTGTTCTCTCATCATTTGCTGAGATAAACTGTAGGAGCTGACATCATGGACTTGAGTTTATTTTGAGTGAGTGTATGTATGCTTGTGAGAGTATGTAAGGGTATGGATATGTAAAAAGTTAAAAACATAATTATTCTGACAGTGAACATGCAGTGGAGGGCCGGCCTGAAGACATAGAGCATGTGTAGAGGGGGAAAGGAGCTGCTGGAAAACAACAGGGCAGAGGGTCACAGTAGCACAGTGTCAGTCAGTGATACTGCTGAAGTGTGTCTCCTCCTGAGAGACACTGAGACAGCAGACATGGTCCTGTTTCTGCGGCTCAGAGCCCCAGTGCAGACCAGTAAAATCATCAGGGTGCGCTTCTTTTTCACGCTTTCTGCCTGTAAAACTCACTTTGAGACACTTTGACATAAAATTGAAAAGAATAAAAACTATCAACATCCCTGCAGCTAAGGTTCTTGTCAGGGGTTGTTCACTCTTTATGTTCTGGTGATCAGAACCAGTTCTGGTGATCAGAACCAGTAGCAGACCTAACGGACATTAGGTCTGCTACTGCTGACAAGCATCTCTCTCACTGATAACAGGGCACATTTACTGTGACTATTTCATTTATTTATCTATTTATTTTTTTGCCCTGAGCCATGTAACGGGTTGTCCTCCCTCATGTTACCAAGTGGCCAGTGTGCAGACTCTGTCCCCTTGTCTACAGCTGTTCTTTCCCTTCCTTCTTCTCTTCCTTGTGATGTTTTTAATACAAAAAAAAAAGAAAGAAAGAAAAAAAAAAGCCACGGGTAAAGGCATCACCATCTGTCAGCCAGCTGGTATCCTGTATATAATCTAGCAGAGGGGGGAAAAAAGCAAGAATAAACATGAAAATTATATTACACAAAAACCAGACGGAAACGACCTCCAAATCCTGCATAGGCTGCTGCTGAAATGACAGATCATTTTACTGCTTTAATTAACTGAGTAAAAAGGATGGTATAAAACAGTGGTGGGGAAATAAACGGAGATCTATTTCCACTGCTACAAAAATGTAAAATGAAATCTCCCTGCTTGCTGCAGAGCAATGGATAAACAGAGCGACATTTCAGACTTTGCAAAATATATTGCACTTTTGGACTAAAAGCCATCTGCCATCTGCCTTCAGTTTAGCCAAATTTATGAGACATTTTATATGAAAAATAGCCAACCAAGCCTATCTCAAAAATAAGTCTCGACTTGAATTTGTTGCCCTCAGCACTGCTATACATTCAAGTCCAGCTATTTATTTCCACTTGGATGCAGTACTGTTCATCTTCATTGTGCTATATTTATGTTTTCCTTCTCTTTCTGCATGTCTAATGCAAAGATTGAGCTTTTCACTCAGTGAAATAAAAACATACTTAATAACTTTAGGCCTCCTTTCAGTGTCAGTGTGTTTTTGATTAAACAAAAAAAGACCTACTTCAGTCAGATGCTTCTACTTTTTCACCAAAAAAAAAAAAAAAGAAAAGAGAAAAAAAAAGCCAAACAAGTGGTACAAGTGAGCGCCAACTGTGCGTGTGGCAGGCTGTGTGTTCTGTGGTGGCCAAAGCTGACATGGAGTTGGTTGATGTGCCAGGAACAGGTTGGGTGAGTGCGTGAGCCAATGTGGAGAGGCAACAGTTGAGGCTACAAACATACGCGACAGGTGTGTACTGCATATGTGGTCACATGGTGCCTATAAGGCAGATTAGGGCCCAAACAGATGAAGCGCTGCTTAATGGCAGCTTTTATTAAGTTCACAAAGCGTAGAGGGAGGGGAGTGAACAGAGGAAAAGCAGGTGGCTGGGCTTGTGCACTCCTAGATGAAGACAGATATTGTACAGCGGAGCCTGAAGAGGGTAGCCACTGTGGAAGGATTTATGGAGATTTGCCTACCTTGGACTCACCGCCTGCCTGTTTCCAAGTCCTGCAGTAATAGAGAACTGCAAGAGCTCAGAAAGAAAAACGTACCTGCTGTGAAGCCAGAGGGTACGACCTTATCAAATGAGAAGAGAATTCTAATAAAACATGTGGATGGTCAGTCACTCTAATCAAAAACATGCAGAGAAATGTGACAAGTTTTCCCATGATTATGAGTCAAATTTAAAAGTTGAGACGGCTGCCTGATAAACGACACGCATCAAGAAGTTCTACACATGAGATAAATAACAAGAATGAGAAAACATTGCAAGTGATAGAACCTTAATATCAGGCAAACTGGTAAGAAATACCCACAATTAAAGGTTTTATACAGAAGACAGAATTAGGATGAAAAAAAAGTAAGTTAAGTTAGTAGACGGATAAGATTAATGTAAAGGGGCAATGCAATGATTAAATCATTTTAAAAAGGAGATATTTGGGCACAATATTAAAAATAACAGGCTGTGTCTAACCATGTCTTTCCTCACAGTAACAGTGTAATCCATATATCTCTGAATAAACAGCTTTAGGGCTGTTAGACTACTGACTGTTCGTGCTTTGTTAATTTGCCGTCTGAATCTCCATCCTACTGAGGCTAATTTGCACGGAACAGTTCAGTCAAGGCCACAGGTAAGTGGAAGCAGCTTTTCATGCCATTCATACATCCAGTCTCTACTTCATCCAGCTTAGGTACTCCTAACCAACATGATGATTTAATAAAAAGAATAATGTTCTGATATAATAATGTTTTTATCTTAGCGTTGAATTATATAGTGACCAAAGCTTAAAGTATTAGAATTAAATCACACACAATTCATTTCTGCTGAGCATAAACCTTTTTCAGTTAACTGTCTGTTTTTTTCCACCACAGTTTTTCTGTTTTGTATTATTATAACTGGTTCAGCGTGTAGCACTGGCACATAAACAGCTATCTGTGAACAAATACAAGAATTTAGCATCTTAGTAGTTAGTGGAGGCCAATTAAAGTTAAATTGATCAAGTAGCCAGTTGATGCTCTCTGTACTACGCTTGCTTTAGCTGACACTGATTTAGTCTGAACCTCCCAGGTTGTACATAAAATGAAGTTTTAATCTCTATCTAATTGAAAAACTGTAAAATGAAGAAATAATTTTCTTTGTTCAAGAAACTTTAAGACATCATTTTTGACAACAAGGATAAATTAGATATTATTTGGGAGTTTAAACCTTTTTTCTTGCTGTCCAAGCATCACTCAAAGCCAAACAAAATAGTTGTTTTGGCCTTATTTCTTAGAGGACAGACTGATTGGATTGTGGTCACTTTAGGGTTATGACTACCACCCAAAAACACTCAACAGTCTACAACTTGATCCAATAATGACTTGCTGCCTCTCTTGACCTGCATCGGTCATAACAGAGGAATCAAGTATAGACCTGTGGAGGCAAGAAAACTGAGACACTGAGAAACAATGGCTTTCAAAGCAGCGTGCTGGCTGTGTTGTTACCCTGTATATCCTTTAGCCTATTATTCAGTGCACCACATCACTTAGAAAAGTGCTACTCACTGATGTCACAGGCGGGTTCTGAGAGGATATACAGTAAGAGGCTACAGAATAACTTGCAACACTTTAGTCACGCAAACATTGTGCAGTCTCATCCGAGTACTAAAACACAAGTGGTTCAAAAAGTCGTCCCCTTATGGGCTAAATTTATCAAGCCTATTTAAACATACAGTAAGATGTCACTGTTGATTTAAAGCCTCAAGTTTGGTTATTTTAGCTTTGCTGTTACAATCCTGCCGACTGGAGGAACCAATGCACACTATATACTATACTTTATATCATGTTTTTACTCTAAGTGGAACTATAATTTGCAAAATGTTCATCAAACTGTGTAAAATACAACAAAACCACAACAAAACAATAAATCTATATTGAAATATCAATATACACAAATCAAGCAAAATTAGCTATAAGAATTCAGGTGTGAGGTTTAGCTTCACTATTCAGACCTGGGGGCTTCATCCAGTTTCTATTTATAGTCTGAGCTATGACTAGATTTTCTGTAATTTAAAAAAATGCCTGAAAAAAATCAGAAATTTAGAAAATAACATGCAAACTTAATTATGTTTCCACTCAGTAGTGTTATGCTATTATTACATGTTGGCTCCAGACAAATCATACAGGCACAGCCAGCACTCGAAACCGCAATGTTACATAACTCCAGTTAAACTTCAGATAAAGGAAATCAAACCTTGTCAACATTGCTTGGTGACTGACAGCACATGACTTCAACAGGTTACAAAACTTCTGCACATGAACTTTTCACTGAACCTGTTTCATTGGGAAACATCGTAATTAGAATCAAATTTCCAACTTTTCCACAATATGTTGCTTTCAAAATTCATTTACATTCATATAATGTGGTCCTCAAATTTAAGATAAGATAATGCAATGAAACCTGGGTGTAGTCATGGACTCCGACCTGAACTTCAGTAGTCATATTACGACAGTTGTGAAGTCAGCATATTATCACTTAAAAAACATATCGAGGATTAAAGGACTAATGTCTTCACAGGATTTAGAAAAAATTGTCCATGTATTTATTTTTAGTAGACTGGACTACTGTAATGCTGTCCTTACAGGTCTCCCTAAAAAGTCCATCAGACAGCTGCAGTTAGTCCAAAATGCTGCTGCTCGAGTCCTCACTAAGACCAGGAAAG
>JAVQJG010096030.1:0-11395 GCA_036024015.1 Craterocephalus amniculus | reverse complement strand
AGATTCTCTGCATCATTCAGTTAGTACTTCTGAATGCTGAAGTATTGAGTCAGTCTTTTGCATTATATACAGTATCATCCATTTTAATTTTAAATTTCACTTTTCTTTAAGATTTGTAGCACATTGTTTATATTTGATGCAATAAAAAACAAACATTTTTTCAGACACAATGAATGATCGTGATTAATAATCGTGATCACAATATTGCTAAAAAAAAATCGTGATTATTATTTTGACCATAATCGTGCAGCCCTAGCTCCATTTAACTTTTGCTGTGGTGACTAATAAATGCTCCTATTCAGTTGCAATGTTTCATTGATTTATTGGTTAGAGTTTGATCTTGGATTTAGAGATAAATGTTTTTTCCCCTATGTTTGTCAAACTCCTGATAGTTTTCTTTTTTTTTCTTCAATGAGGGACTAAAATGAGATTATTGAAGCCAAGTCTGAAATGCAGGATTAACCATCCAGCATGGATTCCCTTCTGTCCTCCTCACTGTTTCCAGAGATGTCTCTCCAAGCAGACACAATGAACCAGAAAGGAGAAAAACAGAGAGACGCAGAAGAGGAGAAAGAAGTGGCTTCAGAAAGAGACGAGCTGCATCAGAAGATGGGGATGAAGAGGAAATATGACGAGGAGGAAAATGAGGCAGAGACTTCACCCACGAAGAAGCAGGTAGACTTGTTGGTCAATCAGTCTGTTGAAATGACAATTGTCTGTGAAACAGCTCTTGATCAGCTCCAACTTTAAAATGCTTGTTTAAAAAAAGGGTTTAAGGTTATTGATCTGTCAGATGAGTGGGGTTGTGTGGAGTTACTGATGACTTGTCACTCGTCCTTTAGGCGTCTGATCACAGTGTAAAAGTTGCTACTCACTACAACAAGCTGCAGGAAGTTGGTCTGGCAGCTCGAAGTCAAAGCAGGATCTTCTTCATGAGGAACTTTAACAACTGGTTAAAGAGTGTCCTCATAGGTAAATGATCCGTTATTAATATATTTGACAAAGTACTTCTCTCTTGAGCCTGTAACTGTCAGTACTTGCTGACTGATGACCACAGTCGCACACACACTGATTTTTTACCTCTTTTTTTTCATTGACAGGGGAAATCCTTGAAAAGGTGCGTAATTTGGGACACAGGCAGGTGTCTGTCTTGGACCTTGGCTGCGGCAAAGGGGGAGACCTCCTGAAGTGGAGAAGAGGAGGGATCAATCACCTGGTCTGTGCAGGTAACAATTCCCTACTGACTGGTCCTGACCGGTGTTCTGGGGTAAAATGAACTCGCCAACTAGTGAAACTGTTGTCCGTCTTCCAAATAACTCATTCAATGTTATAGTTTTTCTCTATAGGTTTGGCTCATTTCCTGAGACTGAGATTAAATTCTCAAAACTATAAACTCATTTGGCAAAACAGTCTTCATCATCGTGGCTGACCCGCAAAAGCGCATCTCTCTCCCAAAACTCTTTGCTCATGAACAAGATTCCTTTCCCATGTAAATCATCAGAGCCACCAAAATGAAAAGCTCTTTCTCAGTTACTTTGTCTCATTTCTTGAAACAGATTGGACGTTCTCGTCACTGTTGGCACTTTATCCAAAATAACCTGGATGGTTCAGCACATCACCATGGTGCATTTGCAAAAGCCCATATCCCTCCTAAAGCTGTTCACTCATGGGTGAAAATTAAATTTCTAATTTTGAGAATTGAACAGACTGTTGTGCATGTGATGTCTAAAGGAATGAACTGATGCTGACCTGTTTTGGAGGGACCAACCATTTGACTGAGAATCAACAATCAGTTTCAACCAATATGATCCATTAACTTGGGAATTGTGCTGAAAGTAGGCAAACTGTACTTAATCATTTGCAAAGTAGTACAGAGAAACTGAGACATGAACTAAGACCTTTGCAATTTTTATGAAATGAATGAGAAATATGATGCTGTTTTGATCAACTGCTAAATAGTTTGGAGATGTGTCCATGTTGTTTTGAGAAGGTGATTAACATTTCAAGAAATTAGCCAAACTTATGATAAAAGTTCAAATAATTTGCAAAGATGAATGAAGACATTGAGAAAAATGCTAAAACATTTTCAACTTTATGAAATGAAGTTTATGAAATACAATTCTGTTGTGAACATTTGACAAATGGTTTGGAGACTTATCCATGTAGTTATGAGAATGTAATCTCGGTTTCAAGAAATGAGTCAAACCTATAGAGAAAAACTGTAAAACCCACACCACCTCTGTTAATCTTGTTATTTGAATTGTCAATCTGTTTTCCTGATGAAAATATTGATTTTATGATGATCCTACTAGCTGATGCAGAGGATGTGCTGCTGCACATGAAAACATACCAATGATGACTTGTTTTGGGTTTTAGATATAGCAGGCGTGTCAGTGGAGCAGTGCCAGAGTCGTTATGAGGATATGAAAAGGAAAAGTCATGCTAACGAGAGAATCTTCAGCGCCCAGTTTATTACTGCAGACTGTTCAAAGGTAGACCTCTACACCTGTGCATGTCATAACAGCATTGGTCCAGTGATTTTTATAAGAATTGGTGGAACATGAGAATGTGAGAAATTCTGGTATAAATGTTGATTCTGTTATGTCTTTTTTGATCTGTTCATGCAGGAACTTTTGGCAGAGAAGCTGGATGATGCAGAGCTCACATTTGACATCTGCAGCTGCCAGTTTGTGTATCATTACTCATTTGAGAGCGAGCAGAAGGCAGACATGATGCTGAGAAATGCCTGTGAGCGGCTGAAACCTGGAGGCTTCTTCATTGGAACAACTCCAGACGCCTATGAGCTTGTGTAAGCAGGAAGATTTATATTTTTATCTTTTCGCAAGGCAGGAATTTCCTGGGATGGATGTTATTTTTTAGAAATGTCCCTCATCTTCTGAATTGATGGTAATGAATTCAACTTTTAAGTGTCTAAACTTTAGGATTAATTATGTTGTTTCTTTTCTCCTTTAACTCAAATGCAGTAAACGTTTGGAGGCGTCGGACTCTCTGTCGTTCGGTAATGAGGTCTTCAATGTTACATTTCAGTCCAAAGGGACCTATCCACTGTTTGGATGTCAGTACCACTTCAGCCTTGAGGGTGTTGTTGATGTTCCTGAGTTTCTTGTCTACTTTCCTCTTTTTGAACAGTAAGTACTTTGTTTTAGCTCACTCACAGCGATGGGAACATTGCAAAGTCTGTTCGAAGTGAAAAGTAGAAATGCAAAATCTTGAAGTTAACAAGCATCAACTTGGTCATATTTTCTTGATGATACTGTCTCTGCTACACTGTTTTTCTCTTTCTGTCAGCATGGCAAAGCAGTACAATATGCGCCTGGTGCTGAAGCAAAGGTTCTCCGAGTTCTTTGAGGAGAAAGTGAAGAAGGACCATCATCGCAGCCTCATGATGAAGATGATGGCTCTGGAGGTAGATTTATCAATTATTAGACAATGACAGATTTGGGTCTGAAGGAGTAACATAAATTATTACAAAATAAATGCAGATGTCTTTTTTCTTTTTGCTATTTTTTCTTTATTCAACAACAGAATGTAAAATTTTGAATTTTTTTAACATATGATGCAAACTGAGCCAGTTACATGTAAGATTTGGTAAAGTTGAGTTGTATCTGAATGATAGATACTGACTGCTGGGATCAGCCTGTTGGTTAGAGCCATGTTTCTCTATCCGCCTCTTAACTTTTCATATTGATTAGTGCAAAAAAGTCAACCACTAAGATAGATATTTTTGCTGTGCAGCAATGAAAGGCTGCCCATCAGTTACACGTAAAAAGGTTTCACATCAGTTTATTTTTCAGGGGCACTTTTGTAGCATTACCCAATTAGCACTTTCCAAAATTATGATGATTAGTTTTTAAGAAATGCAAATGAATGAAAATGTTTTTAAATGAATATTTTACACCTCGCCATTGGACTCAGACCATTTTACGTCTGAGATGTAGAGACGAGTCCAATTAAGTGAGACAAGATGACGTTCAAATCCTCACAAAGTGATGATTGACTGTTTGTTGTGTCTTCAGCCGTTTCCCTGTGACGATGGAGGCCGACAGGCTTCTGACAGCAAAGAAGAGTACTCCCATGCAAAAGAGCACTGCGACAGAAACAGAGTGAGACAACCAGTGGTGAGTCTGCTTTTACACACAGCTGCAGGGTGTTTCCATGGGGCTTGGTCTGTTTGGCCTGACGGTGTTGTCTGTTTGCAGGGAACCCTGAGCAAATCTGAGTGGGGTGCAACCAGTAAGTGTCTGATTACTTTTATTACTGAGCTCTTTGACTTTTGTTAGTTTTAGTTTTACTACAAGTTAGTTGTTGGTTTGTCATAATGCTTTGTTGTCATTGTGGCTTTATTATTCATTTAAAGAGCTGAACTGTCGATCTGTAAGAAGAACGTCCACCAGGATAAACAAATTGAGTTCACCTCAGCAGAAGCATCCAAGTTCCTCAGATCGCTGCTGATACCCTGACCGAGTTAAATAGTTTTACGTTGATGAATGAAGACTTTGTCTAATACCATTCACCTGTTTTCTCTATTCCCTGCAGGCGTCTACTTGGTGTTTGTCTTTCAGAAGATGTCCTGATGCTGAAACAGACTCTTCTTCCGAGTGAAATCCTTTGCTGCTCACCTCGCCTGGTCCCCAGCTTGTGTTTTGTACAGTTTTCTGTTGTCTTTTCACTTCTTTTTTTTTTTTTTTTGATGAACTATGAACTGTAACTTTTAGGTTTCTTGGATGAATGAATTCAAACTATAGATCACCTCTTCAGTGTTTGTCTTTTGTTTTATCAGAACCATAAGAAATTGTTTGTCAGAGTAGTGAAAAAATGAAAATGGGCCATAGAGGTTTGTATATGTCTCTAGTAGATTGCCACCCACGTCAGGAAAATACTTTGGGGAAGAGGACAAAACATACAAGACACACACTGATATCCATTTTCTTCTACTGACATGGGTAACACAGGAGTGGATGACCTGGGCAAAACCCCCAAAACTGTGTTCTTTGAGGACCACATGAAAGTACCGTGCATCACAACAATAAACCACCAAAACACATTAAAAAAATTCTAGGCACTTGTTCAGCTCTTAGCATGTCATCTCAGGGACTTAAAGATGTAATCCAATTTAATCACTGATTAAATCAGTAATTAAATTGAAATAAGATAAAAGATTTGGTGATTAAATACTTAAATGAAAACTAAAAATAAATTATAATTGATGAATTTCTCCAACAAATGCCCAGAAGGTTATCTTCTGGGTATACGGCTGGAAAATAAATACTTTTTAAAGTACTGTTTACAACAGCATAACTCAGTGGTAGCTAAATATAGAAGCCGATACACAACTTGACAGGTTGTTGACTTGTGTGTTTTTTTATTGCTTCAGAAACAATCTTAACAATGCACTCATTCGCTAATTCTGAATAGGTGTGCTTTGCCTGCTGCTAACAGTCTGTCCCGGTTTTAAATAGTTGTGCTGGCTTCGTAATATCTGATGTGAATAAAAAAACTTAATTGATGAAAATATTTTTAGAAAAATTTAATATGGCTGTTTGCATTTGGTTGTCATCACAGCCTACAAGATCTGCCACTGTCATTTCACAAATGAAGGAAACCATTAAGAGAGTTACGTGAAAGTCTGCAATCTTGTCACGGCATGCCAGTAAGATGCTCTTTGTTATTAACAAAAAGGAAGTTGCTGGGATTATGATGGGACGTTCCTTTCATCTTTTGTGTATTTAATGTATATGTGAACTGGTAACATCTATGACAGGGAAACGCATTGAGGAAAATATGTGGATGTTACACAACTCAACTGACATTTGGATCCATGCCTGCCCGTAAGTATTTAAATCATGCATTGTAGTGTTTTAAAATGTATTGAAGCACAATCAGGACTTTTAACATTTATTGTTTGTACTTTCCCAATTCAAAATATTTTTTTTCAAATGTATACATTTCATACAGGTAACACAAATTGCTTAACATAAAAACATACAACAAACACATTTTAAAAGCACCAACCTGATCATAATCTCACTCACATTTATATTCATACACATCCATTACATAACCCCCTAGACGTCAGTGTCTTGCAGGTATAGATGCTTACTGTGAAACATCAGAACTATTAAAAGGTTTGTGCAGAAGTTGACAATAAACCGTTGACGAATGATTTCAATTTAATCAGGCATGTTGTGTGGAACCCACAGAAAACAGGCTCCAGAGCTCTGGAGAGTATCTGATCCTTATTGTAAGTGTTGCTCCTGTAATGAGGCTGTTTGCCCAGATGGAGGAGCATTTTTCTTATTCTCTGACCTGAACAAGAAACGGTGAATAAGCTGAGATGATTTGGTCTGAGTAGACGTCCAGGGCTGATGCTTACTGAATCACCTCCACCCTCTGTGACAAACTGCCAAATGCATCTGCTGTGTGTATTTGACAGGTTCTATTTATGAACACACTTCCTCTGGAAACATGGGTATGAAAAATAAGCACCCCCCGGAATCACTTTGTGTATTCCACATAAAACACACCTCTTAAACTAGAGCTGTGCACGTCTGTCAGTACTTCATTTAGCAACACAGAATGCTGCTCTGCCGCAGCACCGCATGGCTAAACCAGTTCATTTGAAAGGACGGGTTCCTTATCGTACGCATGTATAGCACTGTTCTCAATAAGTTCCTTGTTTTCTTTGGTGAAAAAGAAAGCAAGATGTATTTTTCTTGGATGTTTCCTGGAGTGATTCTCCGTGTTTAAATATTTGACAAGATTAACCTTTACATTATTTATTTGTTCATTTTATTTTTTCCCTCTAATTTTGGTTCCAGGAGTTTAACTTTTGCATTCATTTATTTTTTTCTGATATTGAGTGCATTCAAAATACAGATGCATAGTCATATAATGTATGTAAGAATGCCTACAGAAAATCAACTACTATATAACTGATTTTCATTTATTAGTGGCCAACTAAACAGTAGGCAGTGTAGCTACTCATTTATTTTAGCTAAATTAATATAAATTAGTAACTTATTTTTATGGTGTTTATATAACTTTAGCAATGTTGTAACTTAGAAACAAGTAGTTGACAAGGATCTATTTTTTCATTGCCCCTTTTTATTATTCTTCCCCACTCAGCAAATAGTTTTATATTCTTTACTCCATTTACCTGACAACTAAAAATCTATATGTTTCTGTTTGCAGAGATCTTATATAGAATCTGATCAACAATAATATGCATTGATCAGCGTCTAGGAGCTGATTGTTAGAATTAGTACAGTGGAGAGTTTTCATGTCTGAAACTATCCACCCACACCCCAGAAAAGCTTTTCATGTCTCACAGTGAAAGTGATGATGCTGCTCTACTGGTGGCACGGAGGAGTATTCCTTTGAATGACTCGCATGCATTTTGATGGGAAAAGCCTTTGAAGTTCCTATTCAAGGTTTTACTGTTTATGCATGAGTTATATGAGGAGATTCTCCCCTACTCGTATTTTTGCAGTGTCACACTAATATGTAAATATAATGGTACACCATCAACACCATAAACATTGCAGCCATTTTAACCATGTTAACAGGATCATGCTTACAGGATACAGTAAATTAACCTTTGTAACTCTTCATGACCATTACATTTACAAGCTTACCAGCAGTTGCTTATCTTAATCGCAAAAGACTTCGGGTTACGTCACAGTAAGAGGAAGTATTGCTTTACTTCCTTCTGTTAAACCGGATATTCTCAGTCTGTGACTTTAAATACCTGTGGCTTTACCAGTAGCGACAGAGCTGAGGGAAGATATTTTTATCATCTCTTAGTAGAAACACACAATAGGAGCATAATTTCTCTCCAAAGTAATAATAATAAAAATTGCCTAAGCTTAAAAGTGTTATAAATACATACAATAGTCTTTAGCTTTGCCACTACTGCTCTACTTCACCTCTTATTACAAGCAGTATCTGTGATGAAACAAGACTGTGTTGGGGTGATCAGTGTCAGAGAAAGATGATCAGGTCCCCAGACCGGGATGACTCGAATATTTTCCATCATCATGTTAGGGTTTCCTCTCCCTGTTTTAGAACTGTGTTTGCAACCGTGAGGTTAGGAGACAGCAGAGATAGAAAAAGTTCAAAATAATTTAAAAAGAAGAGATTAAGCTTTTTTTTGGTTATTCATAAATCAGAAGAACCGCTTACTAGGATTGATCGCATTTGAGCTGATACATTAACACAGATAATTATGTCTGGACAGCAGACTGACCAAGCATCTCAAAGGAAACCATCCAGCAACAAGAACATTAAGAAGCTGCGGGTAGTTAGCATGGTGTGTGGCCTGGCAAGCAGCTGGCAGCAGTGGGTGACAGATAATGAGAAGAAACAGGCCGGTGAACCCAGCGGCTGGGCTCCGGCTTCACTTGAAGCACCAACAGAGGTACCCAAAAAGACATGGGTCCCCAAGAAGCCTCCTCCTGTTCAATCTCAGCCAATGTCTGACAGCCAAGTAGTAGCTCAGACATCCACTTCTTCAGGATCACCCAACAGTGAGGAGGTCAAGACTTCGGATGATCTACTGCTTCCATCGCCCATCAAGACAAAGCAGGTGGTGAAAACTGTGAACAGCAGCGTTCAGGAGAAGAGTGCAGGAGTTGGCCGTCTGACTGAGCAGATGAAGAAGGAACCTCTGCCATCAGATGAGGAGATTGACAGACTGCTAAAAAAGAAAGGTTTCCCCACACGCCGCAGGAAGTGCTCCAACATGGTATCCTCGCTGACTAAAAGCTTGAAGCAGGTGGAGAATGAGATAAACGTCAAAAAGGGACAAGTACCAGGAGAGGGACTCAGCTGTGGGGCGAACAAAGACAACAGAAATTCAAAGGAGACTGTGGATGTAGAGGATGCTGAAACACAGAAAAAGGAAGAGGAGCAAAATGATACTGAGGAGGACTCAGTAAGGATTAAAAGACCACAAGTGTCAGCGTGAGTATTGTCACTTACTTCATTTTGAGGATGTCTCAAACATTTGTAAAAGATCGAACAACTCTGGGCTTCAAATAAACCTTTGACTATCTTAATATGATGAGCACAGACATTTGACAACTTCACATTTCATTTGACGAAAAAATAGAATATGCATTTGTTGAAGTAAATCAGGGTTTGGATGTGGGATCAGATGTGGAACATAAGCTTGTTGGCTAAGAAGGAACCAGAGCTGGTGTGTGAGGTGGGGCGATACTGACTAGATATAGTTGTGCTTACCTCTATGCACAGTGAAACCAAACTCCTGGACCCTCTCGTTCCCCGTATGTTCATTGGGAGGTGTGTAGGTTGGGTACCCCCCGTATCTGTATGGGAAAGTTCTGCAAAGTACAAGGGTGATGTCCTTGAAAGCAATGGTGGAATAATCTGGAGTGGAAAGGTTGGGAGGAAAGGCCTACTGGACCAAAACCAAGTGTTTTCTACACTCGTGAAAAAATTAAATTGAAATGGCTGAAAGGACCTTACCTTAAAAACTGGCTTGATTCAGTGGGTGAGCTTGGGTGAGGAGCTGATGGATCCAAAGGGGAGTTTGGCAAAAAAGATGCTGCTCGTCCATGACATGTGTGGGGATTTCTAAATTACAGTCAACTATGTCTGTGTGTAGCAAGAAGAGATCTAAATCATCAAATGTATGAAAGCTTTTACAATCTAGGAATGAAGCAACTTGTTGGAAACCAGTATTAATGGTTTTGCTTTTCAAGACATCCATAGCACTCAAATTCATGATTCATTCCAACCTGGTGCCTATAAACTACTTCCTCACCCGTTATGTGCTGCTCTGACCACCCCCTGATATATACACAATGGCAAAACTAACAATGTCTTGTATAAGGAAACAACATCAGGTCTAAGATGTAGCAGGATTTGAACTGCATGCCTTCTGACTATTGGATGACTCACTCTCAAACCTCATCTGAGCCACTGTTGCCCTAATCAGTTGAAAGTGGTGATATTTTTGCAGTTCTTATTCATCCACTTTCTTAATTTATTTTCCAACTAAATGCCACACATGGATATTTCCATGTATGCCAATTATATTGCATTCATAAACTCCACAATGGAGCTAATTATCTTTTTTCAAACCCCATGAGATAAAAGATAAAGTCTTCCTGCAGCATCAAGCATTGAATACTGTATTTAATGCTTGTGGCAGAATATGCAGTTACGTCACATACAGAATACACAGAGCTTTTAATCTTTCCACGTTTTCAAAAGCCAAGCTCTTACCATCGTTCTCAGAAAGATTTGAGAGTGCCATTGTTTCCAAATTGCCTATTAACTTCATTTACAGAAAACAAGTCAATCATGAAGTTTCTTTTTTCTTTGTTATGCCCCTACAGATGTGACTGTCACGTTCATTTTTATTTATTTGTAATATAATCCACTGTCTCTTCCAGATATAACAAAGAAACTGAGGACGCCAACAAGATCAACACCTTGTCCAAGACATACAGCACTGTGGGCAACCTCAAGAGCCGCTGGCAGAACTGGGCCGTAGAACACACAGTTAACCAGAAACTTAACCCTTTCAGCGAATACTTTGACTATGACTACTCCATGTCCCTCCGCCTCCAAAAAGGCCAGGAGGGCTACGGACGCCCTAAAGAGGGCACAAAGACGGCAGAAAAGGGCCAAAAGAGCCGAACAACATATCCATCGTGAGATAGCTGATATGTGTTATGTGATCAGGACTATGGCTGACCCAGACACGGATGGAAAGGTCCGTGTCACGTTCGGAGAGCTTTTTGACAGATATGTTCGGATCTCTGATAAGGTGGTTGGGATACTAATGAGAGCCAGGAAACATGGGAAGGTGGCGTTTGAAGGGGAGATGCTTTGGCAAGGCCAAGATGATGGAGTGATCATCACTCTCCTGGTGTGATATTTTACGTGGATGGCTCCCTCTGGCTTGCGACGTAATATCAGTGACACCAGACACCCCAGAGAGAAGGGTTTAAACACAATTGTTACCCTGGACCAGACATATAGAATGATCCAAGAAGGATATTGAGACTGTACAGCTTTGTAAATGAATTGTGGATTAATCAAAAAATATATTTGCAGCTGTTTTCAGCCGTTATTGAAGACTTTTCCTGTCAACATTGAGAACATTGTATTTTGTTATGGACAATGTTTAGAGGGATCAGAGAGAATTTGAAGCTTTATCTCACAAACTCATGAAAAACAGAGTTCCAAATTCTGATTTCTTTAATCGCAAAATTCCTCAGTGTTACGACCCAGTTGTGTCTAGGCCAAGGGGTCGTAAACATAAGAGAAACAAAAAGGAAAAAAGTGTAAAATCAAGGTATTTATTTACAATAATATATACACAGGCCATGGCCTCAAACAAATC
>JAVQJG010096010.1:0-14483 GCA_036024015.1 Craterocephalus amniculus | reverse complement strand
TCATTTAGCATTTTAGTTCAACTCTTAAGCATTTCAGTGCAACTCTTAAGCATTTCAGTGCGATCATTCAGCATTAAGGCATTCACACTGCTGTTACGCAGTAACAGCTTTTTCTAGTTCAATAAATACATTCTTGTAGAATTACCACCAAAAATGTAATCGCCGCCTTTAGAACGTTATACAGTTATAAAGTTTTTATAAGACTTGTTCTTTAAACAAATTTAGCACTCAGTGGATTTACTTACAATTTTCTCTTAAAACAGCCACAAAGAACATAAAGCTGCCACAGAAAACCAAAATATTACATTAAAGATACAAAAGCAAATCAAAATCAAGTTCTGCAGTTTAGAAGAACTACAGAATCCAGTGATAGCTCTTTGTCGTGGTTTAATGCGTTCTATATGAAGAAAAGTAAATAGATACAATGACAGTACCTTTTTACAAAATAATCGTGCAAAACAAAGATACAAGTTTTTTTAAAAATAACTATTTATTTATTTTTACTGCATTTATTTTAAGCTAATTTGCTTTAACAACCATAAGGGCATTCATTCCAGCATTAATTCATGCTTTTCTTTTTTTTAATAGCTAATTTTCTAGCCAGTATTGAAGCTCGGTGCATGTACCTTGTGCAATGTTACCTTTGACTGAGGGGAACTGCTGTAATCATCCTCAGATAATTCTTCCAGAAGGGCATCAATATCCTCAGAGATACTGCTTATTGGCTGCTCAGGTTTCAAAGCACTGAATCAGAAATAAAAATGAGCGCTATAGGAAAGTTTGCAAAAACTGATTAAACATCGCATCACTGGATCTTATTCTTAAATTCTGACACCAATTTTTGCTATTTGGATTAGTAATTTTTGGTTACCTATATGCAAACATTAATATATACCATACAGCAATAGATGAATAAAGCTAATTAGTCCTTATATCAACAACAATGATGAAACTTAAACTTAGTGAATTAACAAATGTATAATCTCAGCAACAGACCTAATATTATTCAGAACACATGCTGAAAAACTGACATTCATTAGTTTTGACTAACATGTTGCGTAAGTCAGAACATATTGCTCATTAGACGTGATTAAAGCTTGAAGCCTAATTTTTACTAGCTTATATCTGCTAGCCAAAACAAACTTTATTTACCTATGTTTTCTCCCTACGTCTTTGTCTTTGCCGCATTTTATACCCTCGCTTGAGCCTGCGCGAGCTGAGCATGCCACAGAAACGTTACGACAAAACTTTTTTTCAACTTCATCCAGCAGTTCGTCCAGGTCATCATCGGCCATCACAAACAACTCGTAGCTGCACGCTAGCTCAGCGGCTAGCCAGCACCCAAGCGGGCTTCCATTGCTGTCCAGAGCGTTCGCTGTTGCTACGTAGCAGGGCGGAAATGACGCAAGTCTTCGCGAACCTCAAATAAAGGTCTTCAAATCCTTTCCTCCCCATCCAGTAATAAGACTTTGGCTCAATATTTGGGCACATCTAAAGCAAAAACGATAAACTTCTGTAGTTTGTGGTTATTACCAAACATTGTTTTATTTTTCAAGCATCTAAATAAATCCTTGGAAACATCACTTTATTTATATCTTATTTGGATCACATTCATAAATTCTCACAAAAGAAGTCATTATTTAAGTTTTTAACAGACACAAATCTGTCTATCAGTACAATTAAAAATAGTGCCAACAAGAAATGTATAAACATAATGAGTATTTCTGAAAAATTACTATCCCAAAATAGCCTTTGTTGTGCTTTTGTAACAGTCTGTTGCATATTATGTATTTGCCTCATTTTGGTGTCTACCTGTAATCACTTCTTTGTGAGTGTGTGTTTTTCATCAACATTATGTTTTGCAAAGCTCTTATTGCTGAAATCAAGATGAGATCGTCATGCTTATGTACAAATGTACAGTAAACCCCATATATTATGTCTATGACAAAGAGAGTATGTTTTCATATTTTGTGTATGTGTTATTATTTTCAAGGACCTATCTCTTATGTTCTTTGTATTGTCCCATGCACCATACTGTTGTTAATGCTATCATTTTTTTAAATGTGAAAGAACAGCTCCAACAAAATCAGAATAAGACGAAAACAAAGCTGGTTCCAAAATCTTCTTAATGAAAGCGAATAAAGTTATTACATAGGCCGTTGACAACAAATAGGAGAAGCAGTAGCCTACACACCTTACTGTATTAATGTATTTGTATTGTACAGAAAGTCCCAACCAGGGAAAGGAGTTGTGAATGAGCCATTGCTATACTGTTTGCTTAGCACTACAATAACTTTTTTCATTTCTTTTTTATCTCGGGAAATAAAACACAGTACTCAACAAGATTTAAAGTGTGCATTATACCCAGTGGTAAGATATACACCACGAGTTCATGCAATAAAATAAAAAGGTTATACATTTAACAAATACTTTATTCCATCATGAAATAACACTATAACAATAACAAATACCAAAACATCTAAATGTAGTCAAACAAGAAACATCTTTAATCCATTTTTATTTGAACATGATTGTATTTGAAATACGGATATTTGCAACAAGTCAAAGTAAATACTTATTCACAATATATTTTCATAACTGCGCTAAACAGCAAAGTCATGGGTCTTTATCTTACTAGACTTGAAGTGTATTCAAGTTTGGGACAAAAAGAATAAGTGTAATTTCAAATAAATAAATAAATATTTTCCTCAAGCCCTAATAAGACAAAAAGGATGGGCGTGAAGCGCTTCAGTTGTATGGAAAACCTCAAAGACCGTTTTATCAAAGTCAGGAATGACCCTCACAAATTTATCCTCCATGCGGAGCATAGCCAGAGCATCTACTGTCATCGCAAAATAAACTCAACAGCACCACAAAACTTAAAGTCCATTATTTTGAATAAACAATGGGGTTTTTATCCACCTCTTCACCTCCAACTTAATTATCCTCTCTTATGGATCTTGAAGGAGAGATCTTACGGAGTTAGGGCTGGGTCTTATCACAGTTATAATTGTGCTTGCTGTCATGTAGTAAATGGAGTCTGATGAGAGTCCGATCAAACTCAGTTTGGGCTTGTCGCCCTTCGTGGAATTATGCTGACCACGCTAATAAGATAAATTTGCATGTCAGCAACAACATAATGCTATTGGTTAATCTGCTACGAAACCCCGCCTCCTTTAAGATATTTTTTTAATCGCTCCTGACTAGACCCAGAGCTCACCTTGACATACAAACAGTAGTACACTTGCAGTGAAAACATATTTTAAAAAGAAGTTTTTACTTTTTAAAACATTTGTATTATTGTTTTAAATGATGCTTTCTGTTGGGAGGGATGGTGCATAAGCGCCCTCTATTGGTCAGCCGCCCACGCATCGCGCTCAGTTCATCCAATAGGCATTCAAGTTACTCGGAAAGGCCGGAGTCATGATCAAAAACAAAACCTAAAGTTGACGTTTAGCCGTTGGGGATGCGCACTGAGGAAACCTGAACCTTGGGTTGGGAAGTTCGGGTGTAATATCAGCAAAAATGAGGGAAATTGTACATCTTCAGGCCGGCCAGTGCGGTAATCAGATTGGTGCCAAGGTAAGAAAATATTACCTAGCCTAGCGTATTGTGTGGTTCCAGATTTTTGCCTAGAAACGCCATGTTCGTTCTGGTAATGCCGTGCTACATACAGCTCAAGCTATTTTTTTGCCACAGTTGCAAAGAGTGCATATATTTATATTTATTTTTTAATCGAGAACCGTTATTTTAAAATAAGTTTTTATTTAATTATTCAACCGGTGACTGTCCGGCCACTTTGAGGCCTTTTTGCGCTGCCATTTCGGCGGTTGGTGACTTGGCTAAGGTGGTTATGGATTCTAACGGCTAAGTTAGAAATCATAACCACCCCAGCCAATCGCGGATCAGTCCCAGGCGCGCCAAAGTAACGAGGGTAATAGCGCCACATAATGCTGTTTGTAGGATTTATCTTCTTCGTTGTTGGTTTTGTTTTTCCACTTTATTCTCTTGCATTTCAGTTTTGGGAGGTTATCAGTGGTGAACATGGAATTGACCCAACTGGTACCTACCGTGGAGACCTTGACCAGCAGCTGAGCAGGATTAATGTTTACTACAATGAAGGAGCAGGTATGTACTGTGACGAGATTTATTTATTTTTTGCTTGTTTATTCTTAAATGAAAATGCATTTGAGTGCGACCGTTATGTGTATTTTGTTGCAGGTGGTAAATATGTTCCTCGTGCCGTGCTTGTGGATCTGGAGCCAGGCACCATGGACTCTGTCAGATCTGGACCTTTTGGCCAGATCTTTAGGCCTGACAATCTGATTTTTGGTAGGTTACAGAGGTGTGAAGTCACTTTGCACCACAGGGGAAGTGATCTGAATCAGTTATCTGTCATCTTGTTTTCCAGGCCACAGTGGTGCTGGTAACAACTGGGCCAAGGGTCATTATACCGAGGGTGCAGAGCTGATGGACTCTGTCCTGGAAGTGGTGAGGAAGGAGGCAGAAAACTGCGACCGCCTGCAGGGCTTCCAGCTCACACACTCCCTCGGTGGTGGCACGGGCTCCGGTATGGGTACCCTGCTCATCAGCAAGATCCGTGAAGAGTACCCTGACTGCATCATGAACACCTTCAGCGTGATACCTTCCCCGAAAGTGTCTGACACCGTCGTAGAGCCCTACAACGCCACCTTATCTGTCCACCAGCTCGTTGAGAATACAGATGAGACGTTTTGCATGGATAACGAGGCCCTCTATGACATCTGCTTCCGCACTCTCAGACTCACAACTCCCACATATGGAGACCTCAACCACTTGGTCTCCGCAACCATGAGCGGCGTCACCACCTGCCTCAGGTTTCCCGGACAGCTTAACGCTGACCTGCGCAAGCTGGCCGTCAACATGGTGCCTTTCCCTCGGCTTCACTTCTTCGTGCCGGGCTTCGCTCCCCTCACCAGCAAAGGCAGCCGTCAGTACAGGGCGCTCACAGTCCCACAGCTCACCCAGCAGATGTTCGATGCCAAGAACATGATGGCAGCCTGCGACCCGCGTCATGGCCGCTACCTGACTGTAGCCGCCATCTTCCGCGGCCGCATGTCCATGAAGGAGGTGGATGAGCAGATGCTGAAAATGCAGAACAAGAACACCGACTTCTTTGTCGAGTGGATCCCCAACAATGTCAAGATCGCCGTCTGCGATGTTCCTCCCAGAGGCCTCAAGATGTCTTCCACCTTCATTGGCAACACCACTGCCATTCAGGAGATCTTCAAGCGCATCTCTGAGCAGTTCACATCCATGTTTAGGCGCAAAGCTTTCCTTCATTGGTACACGGGAGAGGGGATGGATGTGATGGAGTTCACCGAAGCTGAGAGCAACATGAACGACCTGGTGTCGGAGTACCAGCAGTACCAGGATGCTAAAGCTGAGGAGGAGGGAGAGTTTGAGGAAGATGGTGAGGCGCAGGCATAAATCAATCAAATTGCAGCAGTTTTCCTGTCTGTTTATTCAGTGTTCCTACTTCCCGCACAGATGTTCACTATTTAAACATTCAGCATTCACTGTTTTAATACTGATCAGAATAATGGTTAATGAACATGAGTTATCTCGTTTGCTTTTATTTTTAACTACTTTATCTATGACATAATACAGACACATGATTTGGTCAGAGTTGCTGTAGGTAACAGATTCTGAAGAGACGATCATTTTATATCTTAATGGCTTCACTTGAAGGGAGGACTGTCGGATGAAGTAAACAATTTAAGGCCTTCACTTTTTTTTTTTAGCTTAGTCAGTATCTTGATGCTAGACCACATTTTCATTTTTATTTAGATTTAAAATTACCACATTAAAGTTCAAGCTTACTTCTTTAATTTTAGTATATTCAATACTGTTTATCATACTGGGTGTGTAATGTTGGTGAAGCACATCAAACAGGTACAATAATGGTTTACATTGACATTATATGAATGGTAGCACCGCTGCAGAGGAGTTCTTGCAGCCACCAGGTGGCAGTGTTGGCTAAATCTGTAGCAGTGTCCAACGCACTTTCTCCACCTGACCCTCCAAGTCCGCCTTTTCGCCACAGCAGAACGTAAAACCCTTGTCAGGAATTTTAAAAAGCTTAGATGGGAAACTGAAGAGTAGTCACTGAGGCTTTCTTGGGATGTATAAAGTCCAAGATCTGGACCCAAAGTGCACTGCTGCCGTAGTACTAACTAGACTTTTGTGGAAGACTGAAGATAAAATACCTCATATTTCAGGGCCACACAGGTTTCCACAACAGTTGACGCGAAAAGATTCATATCCAGCTCATGGATCCAGGTCCCCCCCTTCCAGGGTGGTATTTCTTTAAAAATACGTTTCTTGTTAACTTTATTTTCGCAGTGCATTGTGGGTATTTTATAGTTTACGATGTAGTGGATAAAATTGACCACGGAGAATTTGAACACTAAAAATGGCGAACACTAGACATCGAGCGTTGCCTCCATGATAAGGGTCGTTTTCGAACACAATTGATTCTTTTTAGTATAAATTTAAAAAGTCGTTGTCGGCAGGATTCGAACCTCCGCGGGGAGACCCCAATGGATTTCTAGTCCATCGCCTTAACCACTCGGCCACGACAACTGGTAGACGTTACTCCCTTTCAGAACGGTTCTTGAAGGATGAACTACGGAAGTGGGTAGGCTGTTATTGTTCTTCTGGACTATTGTCGGCTATGTTTAAAACATTATTCATTAAGTGAGAATAGTTTCTTATAACTTTTAGTAAAATTGAGTTACAGAAAGGCCATTTTAGTTAGCAAAAGTGCAGACAATTTCACATAATGAAACAACTCTAAAGAACAAGCAAGGTCTCATTTCCTAGCTTACGGGAAAAAGGGTGTCCTTACGAGCAACAGGTAGGCTCAGAGGTTTCTCAGAAGTCCTAATGTCATACATGCGCATTTCACAGTCCCTCGTGAGCAGCACACAAAAATCATGGGCAAAAACGGTCACTTACTTGGAACAAAACTCCACACAGAAAGAGGTTTGTTATGTTTGAACTATTCTAAGATAGGAAAATGAAAACGGAAACAAAATAGAAAACAGAAACGAGCGTTGAGTTTTCAATCCAAGATAACTATAAATGCCAAAAGACTGTCATGCAACATGGGAAATGTAGGAGCCATACACTGTACAGGATTATACATTTTTTGGCAACAAACTTGACGTATCCATAAATACAGATGACTTCTACAGTTAGGGCCGTCTTTGGTTTTTTGGGCTCCCACTTTGAGGGGGATGTTGTTCAAGTTCAGGACTTCACACTGTTCACATTGTCTATGACAGCTTCAGCTTTTTTCTGTTCATTTGTCTCTGTATATCACTATATTCAGCTGTTTTCAGGAGCACTGTGTAGTGATTTCTTGAATTTCCTTGAATTACTTGAATGAAATAAATGATTGAATTTCTCTCTGGGATTAATATATATATATTTTTTTTTCATTTCCCTTTGGAATTAAAAATGATTTCTGAATCTGATATATCACTACATCTTTCTCATAAAAATAAACTCTGTAAAAATGCAATGCATTTAATTAAGACAGACTGGCGACCTGTCCAGGGTGTACCCCGCCTCTCGCCCGTTGATAGCTGGGATAGGCTCCAGCACACCCGCGACCCAATTGGATTAAGCGGTTCAGAAAATGGATGGATGGATGTCATTTGAATAAACAGATGTACCTGAACTGAAACAAACTAAACATAATCTGACTCAGACTGGATAAATATACTTATAAGGGATATTATAAACTGCAAACAGTTAATACAGACTAAATTATTTAATCATTTCACATGACCAAGAACAGTGGCTATTAATTTTTGTAATTAATAATCTAAAGGAAAAACAACAAAAGCACCTTATTATCATAAAAGAAAATCATTCAGAAATAGTCATTTGATGATTTATCCACCTAAGCTATTAAACAAACTACATTATGTTTGAGCACTTGTAGGAGAGATATTCTTACTGTAATTTCTTTGTAACACCAGGTGCTGTGACCACAAAGGCATTCTTCTCTGATTCTTTCTAAAGTATTTGTATTGGTATTGGCAATACTGGCCCTTTATCTACTGTATTTATTATTGAATCGATACCACATCTTGCTGTATTGCATACATAACTGTAATGTTTTCCTTTAGGTGCAAAATAAAGCACTGTGGTGACTGATAAAGCAAATGATACAAGTGTAAAAATCAGAAGTGTCAAGATGAGACTTAGTGTTTCTTTATCGGGATATGAAAGATTATTCCTTCGTCTCCTCTGACTTCATTATACAGTCTGTGGAACATGTTTAAAAGTAAGCTTATGGTGATGATTCATAAAAAAGATTCAGTGTACGCAGATGGTTTTTCGGTTGAGGTTGAAGAGTCACAAGATGAACTTTCTTATTTATACAGTTTATTTCTCAGCTGAAGGGTCTGTACATCCTGTTGGATTTCTCATTAGACTGACTGGCAAAGTGTATCCAAACTTTTGACTAGTAATGTAGATGTAACTTATACATTCCATGTTTTCCCCCAGCATCACTCACTGAGAAAGGGAAATAAGAGAAAATGATAAATGATCAAATATAAAACTGACTTTTTACCAAGCACCAGTCACAAATGAGAATGTGTTGCTCAAATTGCCTTTCATTACATACGATAAAAATAAATGAAAGTCAAAGGTCGTGCAGAAATTTGGATTGGGAAAGAAACTTAAACTACGGTAGATTCGGCAACTCTACTGAGCTTAAACTTTTTGCGCGAGTTAGAGAATCATAGACTCACTCACATATCAGGCTCCATTACAGCTTAATGGGCACATCAATTTTTTACCCTAAAACAGTGATGCGTTGCTGGCAGCAGTTGAGAGCATAGCGTTCATTTTTTCCATTTTTTGTATTAAGGGTAACTTTTCATTTATATTTAGCTATGATTTCATTGTTATTTGTTTCTTCTTTGTAAAACATTTTCCAGCATGATTTGGAAGCTGTGTTGCTTGAGTGATTTTTGAAGGTATGTCTAATGCTGTAACATCTAACGCAATGTTATAGTGAACTGGGATGTTACTATTCCAATGGAGGAGTTGTTTTCAAGTAGGAGCAGCTGAATGAGCTGACCCTAGTCTATAAAGAGGAGATGTTCATTCACAAGCAAGATGAAAGCGGGGAGGACGTTTCAAGCGTATTTTACTACAATCATCATGGCAAATGAGAGCTCACTCGCAAATAAGAGGAACATGACCACAAGGACACATCAGAAGTATCATCTATGTAGTATGTGTTTCATAATACGGCTGGGGGAGTGATTGAACAAGTCTGTCCGTCTGTTCAGTCAGAGGCTTCTGCAAGTCTAGTGTAACAAAGAAAAAGTACAGCAGGCAGGCTCTTCTTGCTCTTGTAAGCAGTAATGTTTATTAATGAGTGATAACTGTATGACCCAGTTTTTTGCTGAGACCATGATGGTAGGTTTTCAGATGCTGTTTCTGTCAGATGTCAATTATGTTTTTCTAAGAGTTGGTCACCCATGTTTTGCATTGAGGTCTCTCTGTTTTTGCAGCCACATGACAAAACAACAGATGGCATTTCACCCCACCAAAGGTAGCAATACCCTGGACATTCCCAGTAAATATATACCTCCTCATTTTGAACTGTCAGTACTTCTTTCTCAGTTTTAATGTGATCATTTTTATAATTCAGTTTATTAACTCATTTATTTTGTGGCAAAGTGACCACATCCAGTTTTTGTCTAATTTACTGTTATTATTGAATTTAGCTTGGCAGCAAGTTACAGCTTAATATTATTAGCTTATTAATCGGGGAGTTACTGAGATGGTTTTATGCAGTAACTTTTCTTTTGATCACACTATCTTGCTTCTGTTAATGTGACATCAATGAGAGGATTTTGAGAGATGATTATTGAAATTAGATAACCAAGAAAACAAGCAAAAACAAGCTAAAGTGAGATGACTGTAAATCTACATCAGATTTTCACAAACATTCATTATCCTTCTCTCACAAAAGGATCCACGTGGTCAATTGTTCATCAAAAATAAATGTATAATATGACAAACACAAAAGCAGACAAATACATTTGTCATAATAAAATATGATTGCTTCAGTTCCGGATCACATTAGATCAACAGGGTTTGAATTTAAAACAAATAAAACTATATTAATACAGCACCTTCTGAAGGATAAAAAATAAAAACCGTTAAATTTTAAAATTTGTCACTTTATTGCGTACTTGTGAATACGCAATAATTATCCAGTTAGTTCACTTTCACAGTATACAAAATTACGTTTTGAAAAAAGGTAACTTATCAGGTCGCTGAGCCTTTTAATAAAATATAAAAACATCCTCAATACACACAGCTACGCAATAAGTTAGCACACCCTGAAGAAATCACTGGCATGACTGTTCCCAGCTGTTTTAAAAACCTTCCAAACCTTGAAAAACTGCATTGTAAATTAAGTATTTTTTAGGAATTACAAAACCCTAACAACACCAAGCGCATCAACAGTGGTTACATTTCTTGAAGCAAATATTTGCTGTATTTTTATTCTTGTGCAGTGCAGTTGTTTGTTTATCAGTGATTTGATGTTTGAGATGGGAATCACAAGGAAGCAGTGAGAGCTCATTGACAGCAAGTTTTTTTATATAGACGGCTGCTGCTACCCTGTGATATATACATACTTTGCCACTGATTAGTCAAGAGCCGGCAAGGATCACAAGTGATATGTCATTAGCCGAGGCAGCAGTCAGCTCAGTGACATCCTAAACACAGCTCTGTCAGTCTTCGCAAGATTAAAACAGTCAAGTGGTTGTGAGGGAACCCAATTTAGAGTGAATCTGTTCCTGGATACTTCGAGAATCATTGCATATAGAAGAGGGGGAATTTTTCCAATCAAACCAATTGCTCTTCAAAATGCCAGTTCTGCTTCTGATTCCGGAAGCTTATTGGACAACCAGAACATTATATTGCATTGTAAACACACAGTAACAGAGAGAAAAAGCCATAAGAAGAGAAACAAGTAAACCTGCCGTACAAGAAACAGACATACAAGAAGAACAAAAACAAAGCAAGCAGCAATCTGTTTGATATGAGTTCCCTCCTGCACAAGTGGGTGTTTTTCTGGGGGTCATCACATTTTACTTTCGTCACAAACCTCATCTTGTCATTGCATTGATGCTATTGAAAGTCAATACATGATCCCCAGCATTACAAAAGCTGAACCACAAGGGAAATCAATTCATACAAAGCACATGCCTTTATTGCAAAACTGCAAACCGTTGCAAATTTGTCATGTGCAATGTGCATCCAACCCGAGGATATAGCAAAAATGCAGTTTTGCACAAAAGGGTTCATTTAGTTACGTGTCACGAGATTGCATTTGCGTTTTAGATGCAGCTAGGAGAATCTTCTTCTAAAAACCACCTCACATCAAGAAATTCCCTTGCATTTACACTGGTATCAGTAACTTAAGCTAAACAGCTAAGAGCAAATATTACAGGTGTTTTCCTATCTCTACCTGTAAAGGTTCCAGTCAGTCCAAATTCTTACCGCTCTCATCAATATTAGCATTTATATACACTGATAGTATGTTTCATTTCAAGTTTCCTTATATTATTGAATCTTTTCATGGGCTTGTTACATTATAGAATTATAAGTGATCCAAGCCCAACCCAACCAAACATGCATTTACAGATATATACTGTCTGCAGGTTGAGAAGAACTTGCACAACCTTTTGAAGTATAGGCAAATACAGGTGAGACACACCAAACAGCATAAATGGTTGATGTAGCATGAATAAAATGCACACAATTTGCACCCTCGCTGTCAGTTAGAGATTTACAACTACCTTGCTGATTACACATCAGGTAAGCCTTAGTCACGAGCAGCTTTTTCTTCAATCCATCATGAGTAAGAGGAGCGCTGATCCCAGGCGAGGAGGCTTCGCCCTCATGATGCCTGACGCAGACACACACATGCTTTGCAAAATAATCTTCAAGGCATCTATCAGTAGCATCAGATTCCTTCCACTTTGTTGAAATGAATTCTCTTCATCTTTATCTCAGGGGCCTTTGGTTTTTATGACTCAACTTCTCCCTTCATACATGTGTGTGTGCATGCTCAGTGTTTGGTTTACTGACTCACAACTCTTGTGTCCGAAGAGTGATTCTGCTGACTTCAGAGTTATGTCTTTAATCACAGAGAGGCTTTGTGTGTGAGTGTATGTGCGAGTTTGTTGAAGCCTTGTGTGTCTGGTTGTTGTATCCTTGCATGTACATATTTGAGTTTGTGTAGACCCTGAATGTGTGCATGTCTATATGGCTGTGTTCATGTGTTACCTAATGGGTTTTGTCAGTGTGACTGAACTGAAGCGAGGTCAGTGGAGTTGATTAGAGCAGGCTCTGCTGCTCTGCCTCCACTTTTAGCACCACCCAGCGTACCTCACTATTCTAAGCTTCCACTTTACTGGTGCTCAGATTAAAAATTTACTGCTTGTAGTGACAGACACTAAATCCACCGCTTCACATTATTAAAACTTTGAATGTCTGTAGGGAAAATGAGCATCTGAATTGGTGTTAGTCGATGGAGATGGATGCAGGAAAGTTCAAATTCAAAAATGAAGGGTCGGATCGTTTTGCAATCCAGGCACACGATTCACTTAAAGCTGAAGAGTTCTTTCACCTCTTTATTGTAATGGGATTATATTATGTTTGCACTTACAGTACATGTTTTAGAAGGCTTATGCGTCATTGAGATAAAGAGTAACGATAAAAAAATATAGAAGGGGGTGTGCAAGAATGGGACCATTTTAACATCTCCTATATGAATACTTTCCTTGTTTATTATCTTTGGATTTTTATTCAGTTGGAGGAAAAAGACACACAATTTGGATGTCTTGGTTTGAGCTGTGTGAAACTGATGCCTCCCAAGTTTTTGGAAACACTTTCAATTATTCCAGCAGAATATCAAACCCACCAACTAGAAGCTTACTGTTGAGAAATGTAAAAAGTCAGCTCTTCCTCTGCTCTGAGTTGATTAATTTCTCAATTTTGGAAATTGTGTTACCTTCACTAGTAGTCAAAGCTGAACTAACATGGCATGATTGGCAACTTTTCCCATAATTAAAGTAAAATTGTTTTGTGTGCAATATAAACAGTATAAAAGAGCTGTGATGACTGATTTTGCTGAAACATTGACATACATTATGCACGTCTTGGACTCAAAACTGCCTTGGAGTGCCTGGAGGCACAGAAACTACTTTTAAAAACTTTGGTTCCTCTTCAGGGGCATCTCACAAGAATTACTGTATATGTTGCTTTGCAACGTTGCATCACATGTAAGTAGCTTGATAAGACATTTTTACCATTATGGACACATAACATAGCAGAAAGGAAAGACCAGACAAATGTGAATGTTGCCAAGGGTTTAGATTTGACTGATTAATCTTATTCAGGTGTTAAACCTGAAATTGCAGCCTTTTCAAATATGTGTTTGACATTGAGCTTCGAGATGCTTTGCTGAAACTTTTTTCTCACAGCGTTTTTATTCATTGTTGTGTATTTGTGTAGCCTGTATGGCTGTGCATGCACAGGGGCTCAGCCAGAGATGCGTTTTTACCACCAAAACATTTCATACCTGCATGTTAAACTCGAGAGCAAACAGGATTTAGTCTTCACACATGCAGATGGATTCAATGTTATCACATGGAAATATTTTACTGTTAAATTACAATACCGTAAATGGAAACTTTACAATCAAAGTACATATACTGCAGACTGGTACACACAAATATACTTTGTTGAAACACCTTATTCCAGGGCAGAGACAATCAATTATTCAAAACAGTGCTGTGAACAAAAATAACTAAATTCATGAATAATAATAGCCACAACATCCGGGTGATCAGTTTTATCTGCAAGACCCACAGATCAATTTGAAACCTTATCGTATTTTCTAATAAAGTGTGAACGCAGCTCCATGAAGCTGAACAGCATAAAAAAAAATACAAGCATCAGTCTGTGTGCTTGTAGTCCTTCTGTCACTTGCTTGATCTTCTTGTTCTCAGCAGAGTAAGTAGAGTTGGCACCTGACTGCTCGCACAACACAACATACATTAGTCACTGAACCCTATGTCTTTTACATGCACACGCACGTGCACACACAGCATATAACTCTGACTTTATGCCTGAGAGCACTCTCTGATATCTTACTCATGCATTCCTTTTCCTAGTCAAAAGAAGATGTATTTCTATGTAGTTAAGGAGTCATGGCTGTAACTGAAAAACAAACAAAAAAGAAATGAGACAGCTAAACTAAATTCTGACTTGACCTTGCTTCTCACACACCACACGCACACACACACACACACACACACTCACAGTCCCATAGGGAGGCTGGCACACTCAACAGATAGATAAGGAACTTTCACAGAGACTCCTCTCTGCTA
>JAVQJG010096009.1:0-20606 GCA_036024015.1 Craterocephalus amniculus | reverse complement strand
AATAAATGTGCGGAAATAAGTAATAACTGTATTATTGATTAGTTTTATGGGGCCCTCAGGGAACTTGGGGCCCTAGGCAACCGCCTAGTTTTGCCTAATGGTAAGTCCGCCACTGCATCCCACATATGCTCAACCTCACATTGCAGGTTTTCTGTTTATACACAGGGATTGCTTTTATTTAATTTAATTATTTGCACTAACTTGCACTTTTATTTTAGTTTAAACATTTGAATGGTGCAGCTGTGAAAGTTGTGTTTCCAACTGCTGTTATATCAGATATGAGCTTTAAGAATTAGTCACAAATGACTTCCATTATCACATATTTTCCTTCTTTCTTTCGGGGACAAGTGTAGTTGTACTTAACATGAAGTTTTTGAAAGTTAGTATAAAGCAAATCACATTTAAGTATCATTAACAACTTTTAGAGTGACAAAAATAATCATATCCGATGGATATTGGCTTATCCTCGAGGCTGCAGTATCGGTGTTGATATCAGATGTGAAAACATGTTATCAAGCCACCCCTAATCTTGGGTAGTTACAGTTTCATTGCTGTTTATTCATGCAACAAAAAAGGTCACACTAATATGTCGTTGGACTGCCTTGATCTTTGATTACAGCACAGATTTGCCATGGCTTGTTTTTATTCGCAATGTCACAAGATTTATTTCCATCTAGTTTTGCAATATTTTTCACCAAGATCTCATTCTGGTGGAGTCTGACCAGTATGAAAATCCTTATTCAGCACATCCCAAAGATTCTCAATGGGTTTCAGTTCTGGACAATGCATGTGTGAAAACGATGCCTCGTGGTCCCTGAACTCTTCACGATTTATCCTGGCATTGTTATCTTTGAATAAACATATGCCATCAGGAAAGTAAAAAATCCATTGATAGAAAGACCTGGTCAATCAGTTCATTCAGATTGTCAGCTGACCTCATTCTTTGGACACGTAATGTTGCTTAATGTAAACATGACCAACTGCAGCAACCCCAGATCATAGACTGCCACCACAGGCTTGTACAGTAGGCATGATGGCTGCATCTCTTTATCCTCCCTCTCTTCTTCCCCTGATCCTCCCATCATTCTGGAACAGGTAAATCTGGCCACGTGATCTTCTTCCATGACTCCAAGCAAACTGAAGCCTATTTCTCTGCATAGCTTCACAGATTAGTGTTTTTCTGACTTGATTTTCTGTTCGATCCAAATTCCTTGAGCTCCCTTTGCATTGTGGGTGTAGAAATGTTCTTACTTTCACTATCTGAAATAGCCCGGAGTTCTACTGATGTTTTCCAGCAAATCCTTCAGTTTCACCAAACGTTAAAAGTGATCAGCAATTCTGATCATTAAGGTTTTCTGACCACATTACTTACTCAAAGATGATGGTCCCCTCCATTTTTCCACCTTTTAATGTGATAGAAAGCTCACCCAATTTCTTTAGTTTTCTGAAATCTCCATGGATGTTTTTTCTGCTTGATGCCTTCTTAAACAGACTTACATCTTTTCCACAAACATGGGGTCTGCCTTTCCACATGGCTCTTAGAAGCTACTCATTGTATCAGGTGGGGTTAAATGTTCTTTTCCCCTGAACTTGGTGGCAAATAGGTTCATTAGAAAGTTGGAAAAAAATATTGACTTTCATTTCATATTGTTCTTGCACCACAAAATAATACCACCAAGAGATAGGGGTTAAGAACACTCATGATCTAAAGCCTATAATAGGGTGCAATTCCATGCAAGAGTCATTTTGCTGTTTGCTTTTTTTGTAGATGCATGGAGGTTACAGTTTGGTAAAGGCAGGCATCACATACAAGTATTTTTTGCCTACCTTTTTATTTCATTTGAGCCAAAAAAAATTGAAGTTCCTCTTGCAATATTTGCTTGTCTTTTTAAAAAAAAACTGGAATAAATAAATGGGGGGATAAAATGGCAACACAAATGAGAGAGTGAGAGGCAGACAGGAGGAGATGGGCTGTCCTTGTTCTTTATTCTTGGAGCTAAATTACTGTCGGCAGCATGGCAGACAGTAGTGAACTCAGCAGATTGCCAAAACTGTGATGCTCCATGTTGGCCTCCTGTTTTTGTTGTGGCTTTTCTCTTTATTAGAGATAACAGTTTGGCAGAGGAAATGGCAGGTGTTGCTGGAATTACACAGCAGGTGTCAAAAAGGGGAAAAGAGAGGGGAGCATTAAACAGAGAAAGGATTACTTTCAGGGACAATTGACAAAATGCTTTTTTTTGAAAAACTGTTTTTCATTCAATACTCATTTAATATCAAGACTGGACGATATCACTGAATGATTTCCATCCAATTTGAATCCTTTCATCCTCTTATTTTAGTGAGTTTTTCATTTTTGTTGTGTTCCTTGTGTATTATTACTTGCACTATATGTCTTTTCAGTAGCACTTTTATTAAAATCAACTAACTCTATTATTATCATGTTTATTGCTGGCTGTTTCAATTACTCATCCACTAACACTAAATTTCTTTTTACCTCCTTGTCTATTCTCCTTTTCATTTCCTCTTTCTACTTTCAATCGCCTCCCTGCATCCCCCTCCTCCTCCTAGCTAACATCCTGACTGTGGTGATCCTGTCCCAGCTGGTGCTGCGTCGTCAGAAGTCCTCCTACAACTACCTGCTGGCTCTGGCAGCTGCCGACGTTCTCGTTCTGCTCCTCATTGTTTTTGTCGACTTCATCTTGGAGGATTTCATTCTGGCTACACCGCTGCCGCCTGCATTGAACCACGCCGTGCAGGTCCTAGAGTTCTCCTCCATCCACACCTCCATCTGGATCACCGTGCCGCTCACCGTTGATCGCTACATTGCCGTTTGCCACCCGCTCCGCTACCACACCGTCTCCTACCCGGCCCGAACACGCAGAGTGATATTTGCCGTTTACATCGGTTGCTTGCTCTCTGCAGCTCCCTATTACTGGTGGCCTGAGCTGTGGCACAGTCTGCCTGAGGTCGATGAAGGAGGAGGAGGAGGAGAGAGCAGAAGAAGAACAGTAGCACAGCATGTCCTGGTGTGGGCGCACTGTGCCACCGTTTACCTCCTGCCCTGCACCGTTTTCTTCTCCCTCAACGCGGTCATCGTGCGCAAACTGCGCCGACGCCGCAGCTGCTTCCGACTGCGCGGATATTCCACCGGCAAGACCACCGCCATCCTCCTCGCCATCACCTCCATTTTTGCCGTTCTGTGGGCGCCTCGTACCCTCATGATCCTCTACCACTTTTACTCGCCTCCCCCGGCCTCCCAAAGCGCCGGCCGTCTGCTCCACATCCTCACCGACATGGCAAACATGCTGGCGTTGCTCAACACCGGGGTCAACTTCTTCCTCTACTGCTTCATCAGCAAGCGCTTCCGGGGCATGGCGGCCAACGTGCTGCGCGCCCTGGTCCACTGCAGGAAGCAGCCCCCGCCATTTTATGCCAGCCATAACTTCTCCATCACGAGCAGTCCGTGGATCTCGCCGGCCAACTCCCACTGCATCAAGATGTTGGTGTACCAGTACGACAAAAATGGAAAGCCTATCTGCATCTCCTCTTGAGCCATCATAACCTTTAATTGTTGGGGAGCCTGTTCAGACTTTGTCTCTGTGGCGACTTAAAAGAGAAAAAAAGGTCAACATGCCCAGAGAGCAGAAGTGACAGTTTAGCCGGTGATAATGAAGTGGCTGGCTAACAAGATGGAGCAGCAAACAGCGGATATGTGGCAGAAAATGGCTGTGGAGAGCATCAAAAAAATGCTGATTATTTCCTACATGGGAAAAACAACAAGACCAACCACACACACATCTGCTTTATGCAGCTTACATACAGTTGAGAGGACCACCATGTTCATCAACCGTGATCATGAGCCAACATTTCAAACACAGAAACTGATAAAAGATAAGAGTCTTTGGTAGAACATCAGACTGTTCAGCCATGGGTCCCTGCTGCCAACGACGAAGAGCTTTGACCAGCTGCGCTTCTGACTGTTGACTTTTTCAGATGGCAAAGCTTAGTTTTGGCTGCTGAACATCTCACCTCGATGGGTGATTCACTCAGGCAGAGACACTGACTGTGTGTCGGCTGCCCAAACTCATGACAGTGTCTCAAGAAAACCCAAATGTCATTTCCATTTTAAAACGTGGCGTCTAAGAGGCATGTTTAACGTGTCTTTCATGAAATGAACAAGTCTTTGGGACTTTTTTTGTGTGCCAAGTCGGTTGTAGCAGCAAAGGTAGTCGGCGCAGACTACGAAAGAGCAATCCATCACGCATTGGACCTCAGATTGTTGCAGGATGAGTGGGCTCTGCTTCTTGTTGGTAAAATATTTATTCATAGACTTGACTGTTATTGTAGCTTTGCAAAAAAAGAAGAGGAAACATATGACAAGGAGCTGCTGTAGCTCTGAGGTGTCATTAGTCTAATAATCACATTTCCATGATTAGAATGAGGAAATTTCTGCTTCTAGTAGATAGTCCTCTATTAACTATTAATGATCCTTGATGACTTACTGTTAGCCATTATCCGGACAATTATAATGAAAAAAAACGTCTTTAACCCTTTAGCTGTCAAAGAGACGGGGAAACGGAGAGAGACAGAGTGGGCGATATAATCTGCTGTCCCTCCATTTGCTTTGTCTTTTTTTCAATCTGGAGTTTTTGGATCCATTATGCAGCAGGGAATTTGTTTTCGGGGCCACAGTGACACGTTTCAGCTCTGCTCATTGTGCTGCTGGCCGGTGGCGCTTTAGTAACATTTTACATCAAAACACAGTCGCATGCATCAACTCTGTGTCAGGGATGCCTAGTAACAACCCGTAAATGAGATTTCAGACACACACACACACACACATATACATCGTGCTGTATGGCCCATAGACAGAACACACTGAGATCAATGCACATTCATTCTGCAGACACTATGGGGCATCAGCCAGGCCCATTTATCTGGTGAGAATGGAGCCGAGCCAAAGGGCAGATTTCAGCTTAGACCCGGCCGGTATGAGCAGAAATCCTTTTCTTTTACCTTTCTGTATGTGTGTGTGTGTATGTTTCTCTGAAGCTTTAAATCTGATGAATGTAAAGAGAGTCTGGCACGACAGATTAACTTATGCTTTCTAAATTTTGTTTTATGCTGGAACACGTTTTGGTTTGCGTTGTGGTTAACATGGTGACATGGTAATGATACATCCTGCTGCTTTCTCAGAAACACCTGGCTGGCCGAACCATGTGTTTTCTAAAATCTGACCAAGATGTTCTGTTCCTGAAACAAAATGAAAAATGAAGTGAAATGCAAAAAACGTTAGCATAAAACATGCTAAAAAAGACATAAAAGGGGAAAAAAGAATGACTAGTCAACCCATAATATCTTCAGTATCTTGCAAGATCTGAAGATCATCACCATCTCATCCAGTTTTCAAAGGTTGACTATCACCTGGACTTTTACTTGTGTTTACAGGATTCCAATTTGCTGTCTTAATAAATCACAGCTTCTTTGCAATCATAACTTCCTGTGGTGTTACAGAAGTTGTGAAAACAGAAAATTAGAGTGCCATCTTGATTATCAACAGAAATTAAACACAACATACTACAATCTTCCTTGAAAAGGAAATGCACAAAAAATGGTCAGTGTGCTAAACAATTATCCAAACTCTCTAATAAGTGGGAATAAAATCTAAACTAAGAAAAGGGTTAGGGTTAGGGGAGGCTTGGCTTTGAAAATATTTAGGTAATTTTTTTTCTGTTCAGAGCTTACACAATAATAAAATAATCTTGTAAGGAAAATTACGACTACTTGATTGAGTGAGATCTGTTTGGATCTCCTTTAATAGGAGTCTGGTGTTACTGGTTGTTACGGCTCTGCGTGAAGTTGTGGCTAAACCTTAAATGTTTTTGTGCTGAGATTCCATTTAAAATAAAGGAAATTTCCACCCAAAAACATTTTATTCTTTTAATCTTTTTAATCTACATTTTCACAGTCCAACTCTCACAATGACAATTCTTCCAGTGTCATTTTAACCAGCTTAAACCTATTACTCCATGAACCTTGCATCTTTTCAGTTCACAGCTGTTGGACAGTCCACTCTTAAATTCCTGTTTCTTTGTTCCACACAAATCAATTTTCCCCAGAATGGCAAAGTGAATGAGCGAGTAGCCATTGCCATCTGTTCCTCGGCTACTTCACTCCTCCCCAGCGCTTATGCCACAAGCACTTTCTGAAAGTAAATGTCTCAATTGTCCTCTGCCGTTAACTAATTACTCTTTCATGTTATGTACATACTGAGGGCATTACTGCATATTTTGTCATCAGAAAATGGATATACACACAAGTTAGAGAACCTTGAGGGGAACCCAGTGGTTGTCTTATATTTTTTTAATGGAGATGGATGGCCAAAGGGTCAATAGCCAATAATCATTCAGTTACCTCCCTGCCCCGCTGTTCCATCAAAGTCATGTTCAGCAGGATGTTACAAATCACTGAGTGGAACATGACTCAAATATGCGCTTTGATCTTATCAATATTGCTGAACGGCCAAGTTTTGATTGTTAGGAGAGCAAAAGTGCTAAACAGTTTCTGCTTCAGCCAGGCGAGCTAGCGCCAGATCAATGTTGCCATGACATTCACCTCACGTGTTAACCCCGTCCAGTGCTCCACCCATGGTAATGTGACATTTGTGTGGGAACCAGCGCCTCATTACCACGGCCAGCAGGGATCGAGGCAGACATGCAGGGAAACCAGAGCGTCACATGCAGGTGTTCCTTCATTTCCCACGTGAGGCCCTCTGGGAGAGAGTGGGAGGAAGAGCGTAAGGGGTTTCATCTCCAAGAAATATTCTCCCATTATGAAGAAAAAGCTTGAAATCCACAGTTTTTTTTCTCTGAGCCTGATATTAAAAAGATAAGCAAACATTAATCAATCAGAAGGGAAAATTATATTTTCTCTGTAACACGACCGGCTCTGTTTCTCTCTCGCTCCTTGTTCAGCTCTACAGTGTGAGAGTTTGACTGTGTGTGTGTGTGTGTGTGTGTGTACAAGTATGTGTGAAAACAAAATTGTGTCTTAGAAGCTTTAAACAGTGTTTGTGCCATAGGACCTCCAACATATAAAATCAAATATGAATTTATAGTCAATCAGTGATGACGACTATACCCAGCACAGTATTATTATGATATATTCATGAATGTATTAATAATGCTTCTTGCATTTTTGTTGGTATTTTATTTGTGCGTTTTCTACAAAATGACTTTTTGGAGCAGTCTTTTACCTCTCTTCATAGCAGTGTTTCAAAACTGTGTTTTTGATTGTATATGAGTGATTACAGGCTTGCATAAATCAGTGTTTCCCTCCTAATGAATGTATTGATTGTATAAAGGGTATGTATTACTGTGCTGTGAGAAAATATAAAGAGAAGTATTGCTAACATTTTTTTAAATAAAGAAATAAAGAACTGTTTGTTCAATAGTTGTGATACAGAACTGCTGGTGAACTGGGTCTCTTTGGATGCAAACAAATTTACACTCAAATTCGGTCTTTGGATAACTGTAACAATAAAGATAATACTACATACTAGAACTGCACAATTAGTATGATAACACTGTTCAGAGTTGCAATGACAATATGAAATGCAATAAATAAAATCTGATTCCACTTTGATGTCTTCTCATGCAGAGCTCCACTCACAAAACTAATGCACAGATATCTGTTTAAATGTTCAGATTTTGCAAAGACAACGTAAGTATGGTTGTTTTAGCTAACTCTAGATTTCAGTAACTCTTCTTAATAAAAATCATTCGGTCAGAAACTAACAGATCAGGTGCAGTAGTGTCCTTCAGCCTTTAAAATAGAAAATTTCTAATCTTTGCACAAGTTTGAAGTTAATTCTTCACCAGCTTTTGATGAATTAAAGACATTTGTGTTTTATATTGAAATGTGGATTGTTAGTTGCTTAACTGCTTCTATCAGATGAGGCAGATTTTACTTTAATGACTCCTCAAAGTAAAAGAAAAGGGGACATTAAACCTGATTAATAACGTGGGAGATGGAAATCTGGGAGTGACACAGCTGTTTGAGTTGCAGTGAACTACATGGATGCAACAGAATTTACTATTATGTACAATACAGATAGATTTAATTCTGATATGGATAATATTCCTTTTAGCGTACTTTAATAAAGCCCCTACTAACAAATGAAGCAGCCTGGATACTGAAGAAAAACCCATCCAGTAGATCATTGTACAAAACTCTGACATGAAACTCCAGACATTAAAAAAAATGAGGGGGAGAGATATTACCTCAGTGTTACATGTCCCTATGATGCCCTTTAACCTCTTGTAGCAAGACTTAGGACAGCCCCTCTCCTGGAAACCTTGCAGTGTACTAAGATCACTTAGCTTTATTAGTGGGTCATTGTGCAGGTTGGGGTTCTGATTATATATGATCTGTTAATATAAAAGTAATTTCAGTATCTCAGAGCCATTCAGAAAACGAACAAATAAAAAACCCCTGCAACCCCTTTGTGGTATTAGAAATTCCATCAATTTTACTGTAAATATGATTTTGAAGTACCTGAATTGGTCTTATACTTACGCTTTCATCTATACTTAAAATCAAGTGAGCATTTATGAACAATTCCCAATCATTTCATTTAATCAAGAGCTTATTAAGTCTGAACAGCAGCTCAATCGTCCATTTAAAAATAAACTGAAGTTTAAATGGGGCTAAAACACTAGAAAATCATTAAGCGCTGCTGAAACTGCCTCCTTAAGGTTCCCCAAGAAAAGCCAGAAATTAAAGTTTATATGACCATCATGGACAGGTTTTTTTCTCATGTTTAAAGACATTGCATAAATTCAATGTTGCAAGTCTAAGTGATGGTCCTGCAGTAACATTACACAACTCTGTATAATGTTCATAAGTACATCACTGAGACTGTTGTGATGTGGAGCACCAAAAAAATTACTGTTAGTCAATGTGACGTTTTCTGAAGTGATGAATACACAACTCTGTGTGTGTGTGTGGTAAATTTGAGTCTTTTGACAGTAATGTTGACTCAACTGCAACTCTGTCCCTGTCAGGATGAGTGAGAAAGAGAGGGTATAATCTTTACGAGACCAAACACACACTAAACGCTGCTATGATCACCTCTGATTGTAGCCAAAGCAACACAAGTGTTTCATCTTTCAAACTCCCCCTGGTTACATCCACAAGTACAAGCAGCCAAGCTCAAACATATAATTACAGTCTACGAAACTCAAACAGACAGAACTCACATCAAATCAATCAACACCTTCCCTTAGTGTTAAAATGTAAAAAAAGAAAAACTCATGAAAAAAAATCACACTTGCTGCCATTTCCCTGCATAGCTACAGATGCCAGCAGCTAAACAAAAGGATAAGATTGTCTGCTTCTGCAAGACAACCTGCCACTGGTCTTTTTCAATAATCCCAAATCACTCAAGTTATATGAGCTGGGGTCACTGTACTTTTTATCTGGCAGTAATATAAAATGGGTTCATCTGATAAATGTGCTGTCAGCTCTGAGCCATGCCAAGCTTATGCCTCGCTGTGAGGATGAGAGTCGTTCAAAGAGAAAAGGATGAAGAAATGAAGGCATGGAGTGAAGGCGGAGGAAGGACAGAAAGAAATAAAGTGTGTATCTTCATGTGTGTGTTTACTGTAAAGTCTTGGCAGTGTGTTGCTGCAGTAATACAGATGGATGGGCCTGTCTGACCTTCTGTAATAGCGCTGCTGCTGATTGTGAGTTTTAGAGCATGCATTGCATGTATGCACGTGCAGAGATTTCTTTATTTATTCATTCGTTCTCACCTAAGGCGGATACAAAAAGACATTTTTGATATGTATGCCCAAGCTTTTCATTATGTCTGTTTGCCAATATTTAAAGCAGGGACAATAAATCTTCCAATACAGGAAGGAGGTAGTACATTTTTTCACGAGAGTCATTTTTGTGGTTATTGCTGCTTCAGTTAGAAGCCTTTCAGCTCAACAACTCACTCACACAGATAACGTGTCTGATTTAAGAAAATAAATATTTAGTAAAATGGATATATATCTGACAATATCATCACATTTAACTGCCATATGTGATTTGGCTGTTTTGATGCACCAGATGTCTTCGGTTGGTGAAAGCTGAGACTGCAGATGGGTCAGTTCAGCACCCGGACTCTTCTGCAACAAAGCCATGTAGATGGAATAAGTGGTTTAGTTTTTTCTTACTAAAATGTTGTAAAGACATCTCTGAAAAAGATGTATTCCATCATTGATGGATTCTTTCAAGATGTAAGTGGCCAGTACCTCAGACACTAATACACCCTCATAACATTAGAGATTTAAGCTTTTAAAATCAAGGTTCATAACAAGCATGTTGTTTTTTGGTGTTTTTTCACCTTTACACACGTGGAAATAAAATAGAATTAAATAGATTTTTACATCTTTACATTTTAAGTAGCCTCCCTAAAACTGTGTGTGTGTATGAATATGACTGTAAAAATATGATCTCGCATTTAATTCACAAAAATCTGTGAGAGTGAGATCTGAGTGATTGCATACATCACAAGCAGCTGATATAAAGAAGGACAAAGTGCTGCCCAGAAGCAGTAGCTGTAAGGATTCAATTTCAGACTCCAAGTTTGACAAGAAAAAAACTAACCTGAAAAGAAGAGGTCACATCTATTCATAAAATGTTGAAAAGATTGCAAAGTGCATCAAGATGTTGCATAATAAACGCAGGATAATCAGGAAAAAGTGCCATGGAATAGTTAGACAACAGGTGAAAGAGGGTAACAAAGCTCAGAGGCTTTCATGTGTCCAACATAAAGACAGGTTTGTGTGTATGTGTTTGTTTGCTGGCTGTTTGGTTTCTCTCAGTGTTTGGCTTGTTTGACAGCGACTTCCCTGGGTCTAAAAGCAAAATTTATTCAGTTATTTATGTTAAAGCTTATGATTGTGTTCAAATTACACAGTTTTATCACAGTGATCCGAAGCATCAGTTTCACTTTCTTCTTTCATAAGTACTTCCAACTGTGATAACATTATTTAGTCAGCCCAGGCTTTTTTTTTTGCTTCTGCTGCATGCACTCATATATACGTAGGCACTTCTTCCACAAAAAATGCCTGACACTTCATCCTTTAGGAGAGGAGGTTGTTCAGATCTCTGCAGCATAAAGCAAAAGTGCTGTTGCAGATTGTAAAAGGCAGGAATGCTGCCAAAACAGTGCAGTGCAATGTATCCCCTATTAGTTCATCTTCAGCAGCTGCACAGAAATCTGTCAACCTTTTAATTTGTCGATGTAGATCCTTGACCGAAAGAACTGGGAAACTGGACTAAATGAAATATGTAGTTTGCACTTTTAAAACCTGGACAAATCTGTGAAATCCCTTGTGGACATACAATGGTGAATCAACAACAAATATTTCAACAACCCGAGACAGACCAGTGTCTTAGCATCTGACAGTATGAAGCCAAACAAGTTACAATGCCGCTTGGGAACTTCTCATCCAGTTTCCCAGTCACTGAGCCAAAAAACTGGAAGCAAGCCGTGCTCTCGCAAGAGCAAAAAGTTACAAGGGGGCTGGAGCTGATCCTTCCCCATCACAGAACCATGAAAAACATTCCTTTAGACTCACAACCACTCCTAGAGACTCAATCAGCCTAACATGCATGTCTCTGGACTGATGGAGGAAGCTGGGAGAAAACCCTTGCGTGGTTGGAGAACTTGCAAACTTCACTTACTACCAACAACTAACTGCTTGGTTATTATGGTAACATGATGCGTTAATGTGACTGCAAAGAATTTTTAATGGCAGGACAGTTTTTTTTTAACATGTGAGAATCATTACAAGTTGCTCATTTGGAGCTGAGTTCTGGTCAAAAGGGTTGATTTTTGGGTCTAGTTGAGCTCCAGTGGATCAGAGGTTTAGGACAGAGGTATCGGTGGATGGGTTCAGGGATTTTATCACCCTATCAAAATTGTTTTGTAAGTAAATGCTATTATTAAAATGACAACTTTTAATCAACATGAAAATGTCAAAGTCTGCAATCATGCCTGGATTATTGATTGTCATTCAGTTTTTGACAATCTGACATTTATTAACAAAATTTCTAATGATCGTTTTCAACTGGGCTCCAGACATCAGAATGGATTCAGGACATCTTCCTGATGACATTTCAATTTTGTTTGAGTCTGATTTTACCATCTGAGATCAGAAAAATAATCAGCGAAGCGCTGGTAGTTTTTAGAGACAATTTCCTCTTATGCTCTAAACATAAACTGCTTGTGAGCAGGCGATATGGTCACTATGGCGGTCTTTCCAGGTTAAACGACACCCATCTTTAATACAATGAAAACTGACTTTAGCTTCAGTACAAGCATTATTGTCACATCATTATACTGAACATATGGATAACAACATAATATGGTGAGTATAATGCCACTGGAGTGAAAACAGCTGAACCCTCCCACATTACACGCAGAAATGTGTGTGATGAAGCACATTTCACTACAAACTTTTACAACCCAGAGTCTGAACAGAAGGCAAGCCCAGAGATTTCTACCATAATTTATTGATTCAAATAAAGTCCATAACATTATGAGTTATATGTCAAGGAAAATGATTTACTCTCGCCGTTTTTATTGCAAATAAAACTCTTCTAGCTTTATGCTCTTAGAGATGAGCTTGGCAGAATCAGCTGTGTTAATTGAGCAAACATGTCCACTTACCCTTGAGACAACATCTCAAGGTGCTTTTTGAATGTGTCTTTACAATTTGCTAGAAGAAAATTAAGTTTATGTATGGAAAGATTGATGTCACAACATAACAGCGACAAAAAAAAAATCCACCCTGCAAAATCTTTATGTTAGACATTGTTTTAATACAACGTCCAGACCATCTGAGGGTGTTTTTGGCTTTTTCCTCTCAAAGGCTGCTTTTATTGCGGAGATATTGGATTGGATTGCATTTCGCGTGTGATGAACAGTACATGTCTGTGATTGCTTCAGGTCCTTTCTCTAAAATATTCAGCTCATTTTCTTTACTGAGCAATAACCACTGAATTTTTTGCCTACTTTATAAGCCCGGTGTTTCAGATAGAGAAAAAAGTAAATTAAATAAAATGCAAAAGCAGAGAAGACACGGGTTGTATGCCTTGTGACTAAGTTAATGAGATTTAAGTTATTCATAAAGAAAAGTGCAAAAATATTACAACAGATTTTCAGACAGTTCTGCATAGATCATCGACATCAGTAATCTGCAAAATTACAGTCACAGTGGTATCACACTTCAGGCTCTCACTGCAGCAGGTGGGAAATTATGCCTCGAGAGCGACAAGATGACACTGCAGGGTGACAAAGCTTCTTTTATAAGAGGTTTAATATGTGTTCAGGAATAAAGTGACTGACAAGCAAACTGGTTTATTCCAAGCAACATCATGAAAAACTCACCATAGAACAAACAAAATGAACAAATGTACAAACATGAATCATTCAGTCTCTGTACATAAGTAAAAGAACACCTGATATCCAGAAGAGCAATCATTAAATATTAATTTAATATTTCAAGGAAGATTAATTCTTTATCTGAATATCTGCATTTTCAGATTAAAGGAAGGGAAAGACTTTAAAAAGTGCCACATTTTGCACAATCAGTGTTTTCTTAAGCATGCAGACTAAAGAATCTGGGACCAGCCTGCTTCCAGAGCCACAACCTCCCTTTCTAAAGAAAACATCAAGGATGGTGAAATGCTTTTACTAAAAATAAACCCCGCCAAAGTGTTTTTAGATTCATCTCTTAAGTTCATCAATTTCCAAGCCAGTCTAAAAGCAAGACATGAAATAATCACACAAATTTACCTCACCCACATCAGCCCTCCTCTTTGGAAAGCTGGATCACTTGGTCAAAAAGTCTGATCCAGTTGGGAAGGCGGGAATGCACAAACTATTCTGATATGGATCAAACAAGCAAACTCTGGTCCTCTTTTAAATGTAGGTCTCCATCTGCTTCAAGTAAATACAGAAAGCTGACTACAGAGCACTGGGGGATTGTGGGTAAATACAACCAAAATGTGTTTATATGCCAGCTATGTGCTTTGAGATCTCTTAATCCAACAGAATCCTGAAGCTTGTTTCCTTCATAACCTTCTTTTGCTTCTTGAGCATCATTTGTTTCCATTTTAATGCTGAGCTGCTGCCTGGTGTTGCCCCAAAAGCTGATTCTATAGACATGATTTGTGGAGTTAGTCTTCATAAAGGTTTGAAATAAGCACCGTATGACCTTTCCTCGATGTGACTGTAAAAAAAAAAACACGTTGCCCTGACAAGCTCATTATGCTCCCTGATAAAAGTCTCATGGGTACCCAAACTTTGGAACAGTATCCATTGTCTTTTTCAGTTTTAAGGTTGGATCAAACATAGTTAATGCCCTTAATGCTCTTTTCAACCTTTAGAGCAATAGTTCATCCGCACATTCAACCAGCAGCAGACATTTTTAGACAGATGCTGGTTGGTTTTTGTCTGTTTCTTTGCGTCATTCTGAATGGTTTGTTTGTAATAAAATCCATATTAACATGGTGATTTCTTACAAACCAAAGATGGGTTTAGTAATCACTTTTTTTCTTTTAATTACTTCTCTCCAGAGAAGCTATTTCCTTTAAATCCTGTGATGTTTGCACACATTTTCTCAGCCTGCGGTCTTCTTTTTGTTGTTTGTCAGCATGTGGCTGTTTTTATTTTAAAGTCAGTGTCTCTAATATGAGAAAACTATAAAACAAGCAGCAGGGAATGTGTCATGAATCTTGTGTATGATACAAACAAAACAAGAAATTATTCAAAAGCATTGGTCCTCAGTCACACTAATATCAAAAACGTCTCAGGGTGTTTTTAAGCAGGTTTAATTTGTTTGCCATACATTTCTGTTAATATATTCATTAAATATAACGATTTAAAGAGAAATGTGTACCTAAACCTCATTTAGCTTTCCCAGACTGTGATCTGCTTACCTTAAACTTGGTGTTGGGCTGCACTGCACCATCTTATTAACTTCTTATAACCACTTAACAAATTGTGAAATTTTGTGAAATCTTTTTGATTCTAACCTGCTTTTTATAAACATCACCTAACTGTTGTGTGAAGCATTGTGTAAAAATCACGAGCCGCTCCTCGTTTCTTAGTATATTGCTGTGAAAATTAGAAGAAAGTGCATCCTGGACAAGCTTTGCTGTAACTTCTTTTCAGTCTTCAGGTATTTCCAATGATTGGCTATGGATGTTGGCTCTTGTGTTCCAGATGTTCCCATACAGCTGCAGTAATGCTGGGGTGGAAACAAAATTCCATGAGACATGTTTCTACAGATTTAATTCTTCAACCTTTTGCCATAGCTCAGTCTTTTCTCCCTGTTTGCCTTCCTTTAAAATGCCTTATTGACAGTCATTACACTATGGAGGCCATTTATGAAGAGACTTCAGTGAAAAATAAATGGATCAACTGAAGTGTCTGGTGCATCTCTCAGGTCGTATGTCATTTCTTTGCTGGATTTCTCCTGTTGCGCTCAGACATTGCTCATCCACTCTGGTAGTTTTTATGCCTGTTACTTCTTCACATATTCCCTATTTTCTCTTTCACTCGTCCAAGTCACTCAGTTTATTTAAAGAAATGCTCCAGTGCTTGCCGCGATATGCCAGCTTCTTGTTGAGTTGTATGTAATGTCTTTTCGAACTGAAAATGTTTGAAATTTAAAGAATTGATCATCTTTTGCGTCAGTGACTTATATCCCATCAACAGTTCTTTCCTCCTGACAGAAATTGTATCCGATTCCATTTCCACCATGACAGTAACTTGAAACTTGTGTACTGTGTTGTATTTCTACTGTCAAATCGAAGACTAACAGCCAACAAAGCAGCTGAGCCGTCTCTCAGTCACAGAGAAGATTCGCATCATTCATGCTTTTTCTCCGGTGGAGAACGATGAATCCATGCTAATCCCTCCTTTTCATCGCACCTAGTTATTCTCTCCAGCTGCCATGAATGTCTGTTTAATTAATTATCGGCCGTACAGTCCCCTCTCCCCTTTCATCCAGCCACCTACATTACCTTGATGTTGGGCTAGTGTTTAATTCAAGGCGGTTGCAGCATCAAACCCACTGAAAGTCCAAACAGCTCCAGAAACAAAAGATCACCTGTGAAGCCAACACAGACATCACGCAGGCTTTTTAGTGTTTGCAGAGGAGTGGGTGTAATTTTGTGCACCCGAGAAGCCTGTTTGCATCATAAAAGGTCTGTTCAAACACTAACCGACCACTGCAGTTTAATCAGAGGATTTCTTTTTTTATCACACGGAGCACACAAAAACCTCTCAAAACAATATGAAATATGACTAAATAAGATCTCTTTTCTGCTAAAAAAAAGAAAAAAAAAACAACAGTTATGAACTAAGCCCTTCTCTTTTTGGTTTAAAACAATTAAGCAAGGTTTAATGAGTGAGTCAACCAGATGACATTAGAGCTGTAATTCATGGCCAGAGTAGCATTCCTGCCTTCCTGAGGGACACATTGTGAAGTGATGGGAGGCACAAAATGTTTTAATGAGAGAGGCACTCCTCTTGTGGCCCCATGTTGCTACTCTATTCATCCACTACCCTACTGCTCCTCCACTCCCTGCTCTGCTTATTTCTATGTACCATAAGCCCAGGTCAGACGGATACAAAGGTTCACCAATAATGGATGTGGGTATATTACTGTACCCTCATCTTTCTTTAAAAAATGACCTCTCCAACTCCTCTGTGTCTCTTCTTTCTTTCCTTTTAAAGAGTGGGTGCTAATCCTGCAGCAGCTTTCAGCCAAGTCCTTCTTCAATCATAATTCAAGCAGTGAATCAAAATGCAGGAACACATGGCTGCAACAGCAATTCATCAAAATATTGAAGCGCACAGAGAAGCTGCATATGTGATGAGCTGTAAGAGCAAGTAGCAGCAGCAACATTTACCTGATCAGCTTAATTTTTCATCCTTTTTTTTACCACATACACCCAATGAACCAACTTATGAACATTCCTACACAGCTTTGCTTTTTCAATAAGACCTCACATTTTTCCTGTAAGTGATGAAAGTTTGCCCTGTGGTAGACCGCAGCAGCAGTGTCAACCCATTATAATTGAATGTGGGCGAATGCTCTGATTAAGTATTGCAAATTCAATTACTATCTGTGATGAAGTAGATGATAAACCAAAGGCTGATGTCAGGATTTATCAAAAGAGACACACAATATGCTGACAGACGCGAGGAAGCGACTCTGACTCCAAAAACATAAGGAGAGCATTTAATTGGTGGGTGGTTCATGAAAAGATTGATACCACTTGTATGTCAGGGTGTAATTTCCACTGGGACTGAAATCCCATTTTCAGATAATCTTGCTGTCATTGTTCCAAGTTGATTTCCTTACTGTAAGGATTAACAGCAGACTCTACTCAGAGCTAAACCAGCACTCCTATTCAAAGGAGACAACTGAATACACTCCCAGAGCTTACGTGGAGGATAATTGCTCATACATTATACATAATAAATTAGGGTTTTTTTGCATAGATAATACAAATTATTCAGTGATCAGATACTCTGTAAGCTTTAAAGGCACTTGTAAGTGGATTTTATTAAATCAGATTTGTTCCTGTCCTCACAAGCACCGACTGCATCAGGTCTTTTATTTAACCGTTCCTTATTTTCAACCACACCACGTTAAGATTTGCATGCACTCACTGAGGTGACAATGCTGGTGGTGGCCAGCTCTGAGTGGTTGAGAAGACCTTTCGCTCCATCCTCTGCAGCGCCCTTTAGCACCCTCCAGGGAGTTTCCTTTGAGCCTCATTCTCCACAGTTGGAGGACAGGAACCGCAAACTGCCCCCTTCATCTGGTTAAATGACAACCAATGACAATGAGGGCTATCCTATTTGACACAGAGCAGACTCCAAAAGACATTTTGTTCTCTTGTGGCCAGCTGTTGGCTGAGCTCCCCTGTGTTACTTCAAAGAGAGGTGAACAAAGTGAGGACTGGCAGAAAGGAGCGTTGACCATAGACAGACAGTGATGGAGGGATGCAGGTATCAAGCGTGACAAGCTAAAAAGAGGAAAAAAGAACCAGCTTGTTCCAATTTTCTCATAAAGCACAGAGGGTTTTTGGCTGCAGAGTGTCAATGAAGGACAGATGTCAGTGCACATGATACATTCGTTAAAGCCACACATGCACCAGCAAGCATGACTACCGCCGGATATTTCCAGTTCTTCATTACTCTTCCTTTTGCAGTGATTAGTTTTTACAATCACTGGATGCAAATTGGAATCTGCTGACAGCCAATTCATCACATTTTGGCTGCAATCTGTTGAGCAGTCTGGCGCATGCTTGTAGACATGTCATTCAGTCCATTTCCTCTCAGGGTGTCGAATATTCTATACCTCGCATTTCTAGGACAGATTAACAACTTTCAGATTTCATCTATCCTGCAGCGATAGTGTTTGCTGCTTGTCACAAACATTAGTCCTGTGTGGATAAATGACCAAAAGAAAACTATGCTACCTTCAGTCGCCACATTTGGTTCATTTTCAGTCTTGGTGAGGACATGAGCAACATTCTGGATCATTTCCAGTTTTTTTTGTTTGTTTTTTTGTGCAAACACATTTACTGAAAACCTACCATACTCAAAACAAAAACATGAATAAGTATTTCTAAATAAGGCAGAGCTATCACTCCCTTTATAGTAGACATATTTTTCAGGTTGTAAAACACTGATTTGGTTAGTGTTTTATTGTGGCTTTTAAGATTTAGCTCAGAGTTTGAAATTACTCCTGTTTTTAACATTGCTGCTGAAGCTGGGGCAATAATCTTTGGTTACTAATTTTTATTTCCAAATACAATTATTTCAGATTTATTTTTTATCATTTATTAATTTGTATTATACCAGCATCCTCTCGTGAGACAGTAATGAGAGATCAGTGTCATAAGCATAATATGGTAAGATATTTTCTTCATTTCCATTATCTGTGCTAATGGGAGCATGTAGATGCTGAATAACAGGAGACCCAAAATGGAGCCCTGGGGAACTCCACTAACTTCATTATCCTTTCTCCTCTGGGTGCATTTTAGGGCTTGAAACAGCCTTTATGAACAATTTCTGGGTGATATGTAAATAGAGAAGAGGAGAGACAAGGTGGCTTAAAAGTGTTGAATTTTACTCCATCCTGAGCGATATATTGATTGTAGAATATTAGAGTATTTTCTTCAACTTTTTTCTTTACTCTGGATTCTTTTAGATTTGTTTATGTTTTTGAAATATAATAATATTTTTCTTTGAAGACACTTTTCTAATTTGTTTAGATTTCTCTAGCTACAGTAATTTCCGTGCAATTCTATTAGATAATTTGGGATCTAACAAAGACAAAACAAGCTTTTAAACTGCAATGCTTATGTTGTTTACAACATAGAGCTGAAATTAGTTATTGTTTTGGTTTAAAAGAGTTGTGAGCAAAAAAAGAAGTGTGGGATTCTTTAATAACTCCAATAATAACTTTCAAACTAGCAAAACAGAAACGGCATATTGGTTTATGTATTGATTAGTAGCCTAAATTATTACTGGGTGCGGTTAAGTGCTGCAGTCTTGAGGCTGCTTGGAACTCCAGAGTCAGAGTGATTGGTTTTCACTGAGGTGTGTCATGTGAAAAGGAAAAACTTTAAGATTAACTACGAGGAACAACAAGGGACAGCACTGACAATGTAGAGAATAATTACTGAGAATTCAGTACACACTTGCAGAACTCATTTCATTTTGAACTCCTCTGTAACTCCTGCAGTGCGGTTCACTGAGTTCATAGTGTTTAGCAGTCTGGAGGGGTAGATGCAGTCTTGCTCCTTTTCTCTCTCACCAAATCCTTCCTCAGAACTCAATACAAAACTGTGTGATTAATTAGTATTGCCAGCAGCTATAAAGGCTCTAAATAAGTTGTCATCACTGGTCCCCAGTTTTCCTTTTTTGGGTACAATTCAAAATCACACTCACATATCACTCACTGAAAACCTTGCAGTTAGGAATCCACATAAATTTCCCAGTATCTGAACTCAAAACATGACTCTTGATCTAGTATTAATGGAAGCTATAATACAAGAGATGCATACTCTAATTGAAGTAGGACTAAGTTGCCATAGTTATTAAGCTCAGCCCCTTTTATTCTCTGATTAGTGTCTAGCTTCACAGAGAAATGTTGCTGTTGCCATCTAACAGCAGCTATGAAGTAGAAAGCTGAAATTGTTGTCATAATTTCTGAAAGCCATTACAGCCTGAAGGTTGTAAAATGCAGCAGTAAGCCCCCTGCTGGATCTCTGGAGAACTTTTGTGATATTGTTCATGAAAATCCTGCCACAGCAACAGCTCACAGTTCAATCAGATCAATGTTAAACTGTGTCTGCTCATACATTAACCAACATGGTTTATATCACATGTGTGTTTCATGCATGCAGTGGCGGACTTACCATTAGGCAAAACTAGGCGGTTGCCTAGGGCCCCAAGTTCCCTGAGGGCCCCATAAAACTAATCAATAATACAGTTATTACTTATTTCCGCACATTTA